>PISW01002063.1:0-79077 GCA_004023785.1 Mungos mungo
TAATTGATACTCTGTAGCAAACAATGTAGCTATGAAATCAAGGCAATAGAAAGGTGTCAAATCATCTGATCACTCATGGCACCTTAAGATGGACAGGTGCCAATCCTTCCAAGCTTTCAGTGTCTGTTCCGATTCAGATAGAATGTAAGGGGTGCCTGGGTGGCTCAGTTGGTTAGGTGCCTGACTCTTGATTTCGACTCATGTCATGATTTCACAGTTCATGAGGTCAAGCTCTGCATTGGGCTCCATGGTGATGGTGTGGAGCGTGCTTGGTATTCTCTCTCTCCCTTTCTCTGCTCCAAGATGTGCACACAAACTCCCTCTAAAAAAGAACAAAAAGGGGGAGGGAAGGAGCACAAAACGCTGGAGTTAGAATTGCCAAAACTAAAGGCTAAGTGCCAGCCCACACCACTCGCTGAAAATTTTACTTAACCTCCCCGAACCTCAGATTTATCATCTGTAAAATGAGGATAATGACAATATCATAATTATACTCTAATGATAAAATAGGATAATACATGTATGACTTTAAGACACTGTGGAAGATGTTGTTAAAGCAGCCAGAATCCGGATTTATGCTCTAAAGTCATCTTGGCATTTATGCTCTAAAACCATCATTGGCATTTTTTCCGATATGCCGTGTTGGGAAACAATTCAAAATTTACACACATACACACACTGCATTGATCTTCTCTCTTGGCTCTAACTAAAGGGCACTTAAAGACCTAATATGCAGTCAGTAGTTACATCCCCACCCTTGCCAAGGTAGGTAAAGATCGGTGATAAACCTAAAATGCTTCAAAAGCCTGCCAAAAGAAACCCAAACACTATTTAGGGCCCATATCTCAAGCTTCTCTTCGCCTTGTCTGTACACACAGATGAACGGTTCTCCATGCTAAGTTGGGTACTTCAACTTGCGTCCGAAAAAATGCCAGTCCTGTCCCCCGCACTGCTGAGAGCTTAAGCGAAAACCTCAGAGACACCAAATATCTACTTTTAGAGCATTCTCCAGTTTTCAGTCTAAGGTTAACAGCCATGTGGTTCCAAAGAAAAGAGTGGATGAGATGATTCGTGTTTGAGGATGGTAGTCACTCGATGGGTTTTCGTCTTTGACTCCTGCCCCCTTCCGTGCTCTCACCGATAACTCATGTCTTCCTACTTGCTAAAACTATTCCTAAAAATCTTTGCTTTCTGTTGTTGGCAAATTCTAATCGATATATGTTGAATATGTCTGTTCAAACTGTACACATTATCTCCAGCTACTTCCTCTCAGAAGACAGGCTCTTAGCATATAACACTTCATCTCCCTCCACTTTAAATTTACCCGATTCTCTAATCCTAACCAACCCTTCATTAAATCACTTCTAAAACCGTCATTTTAGCTTCTAATGAAAATGCTTCCACAGATCTGTGTTAATGTCATGTTCAAAATTTCTGACCCTTGAATATGTATCCCCCCCAAAAAAGTCATGGCGCATTTTTCTTCACTCCTCAAATATTGTGTTTCTGTGATTGACTGGTATTGGGCTAGGCGTCCGGGCATAGTGGCAAAAGAAAGTGCGTGAACCTGGTCCTCATCAAGTTCACTTTCTCTTGGTGAAAGTGCCCAAGCAACTGGTAAAGTAACTTAATTTTAAGTACGAGCCCAGAAGGAACAGACAGAGTGTGGCTTCAGTAGGTGGTGGGGTAGTTTTTTTAGGAGAGGCAAGGCCCAAAGGGGCCTGGGTGAGCAGGTCAAGTTTAGGCTCAAGGATAATGGATGAGGATGAATTTGTCACTGAAGAACAGCAGAATTTTTCTTAAAAAATGTGGAATTATGTCATATAGTGATAAGTAGTCTTAAACCCAGTAAAGCAAGGTAAGTATGAGAGAGAGAAATTGGGCCTGTGGTTTCTCTTCCCCAAAGGAGGTAAAGTGACATTTGAGCAGAGGCTTGAAGGTCGTAGGAACAGATGGGAGGGGATGGGGTAGGGATGATATCTCTAGTTTGTTTATTTTGAGTTTTGAGTCATGTAAGTATTTTCCTTAATTTAAATAAATGTCAAGAATTAAAAATCCCCCAAACTGAACATAAACCTGCATAAATGAACCGAGTATGTTAGCAAAGTTGAAAACAGAACCATACATAGGAAAAATTCAATTCAAGTAACGCAAACAACACTTGCTGGGATGTATCGTAAGGGCAGAATGTCAGTAAAAATTTTTAAATTTATTTTTGTGAAAAAAGTTTTTAATGTTTTATTTATTTTTGAGAGAGAGGGAGAGAGAGCAAGCGAGCAAGCGAGCGAGCAGCAGCGGGGGAGGGTCAGAGAGGGAGGGAGACACAGAATCCGAAGCAGGCTCCAGGCTCCAGGCTCTGAGCTGTCAGCACAGAGCCTGACGAGGGGCTCAGACCCACTGACTGTGAGATCATGACCTGAGCCGAAGCCGGACACTTAACTGACTAAGCCACCCAGGCGCCCCGAAATTGTTTCTTTGGAAATGTCCGGATTGGCTGCTGGCTACCTGCTGCCTACCCAAGGAAAAGAAATGAAGTTTACTGTCTTCAGTAAACGAAGTTTACTGTTTTTTCCTTCTCTTCTGTTTTTCTCTTAATTAATGAAGTTGATCTATTAATTGGTTCCTCTGGTATATAAATAAAATAGCATACTCATGAATAACATCTCTAAAATTCTGTTTTGACATTTCCTAAGTTTGTTTTCAATTCATGAGATCCTGTTATGTCTGAAAAACAGTTTTCCTAGGGAAAATAGGTCGTTTTTTTGTTTCTTTTTTTCTTTTTTTAATTAACGATGCTGCATGAACAATACTACTTTGTTGTAAGGATCTTTTTGAGTTTGTAACTAGCAGGGTTGATGACCTTAAAATGTTAGGACTGTCCGTTTTCTTATGTATTCATTAATCCTTCCAAGATGTTTAAGACTGCATTAACTAACATTCAAATAACAGCAGGAATAGTGGGGTCTAGTAGAATATTGGTGAGAAGTCAGAGACCGTATTTAGACAGAAAATGGTGAGAAAATACCAAATATATAAGATGAATTGGTTGGTATATAAAAAGAACCGAAAGTGAGTAATTACTGCAGTAAAAAGAAAAGGAAAGGGGAACAGAATCAATGTCATTCAGAGTGTGTTAAAAAACGATTGCTTGATGAAAACGATAGTGGGGAAACGGTTGTGTAAATACAATCCTGGTAGAAATTTCAACCAGGTTTGAATACTGCGAAGCTTTTGAATAATGTATGTAAATCAAGGTGAGCCTTCAAAATACAATGTCGCTCTTGACAAAGTGGGCCCATAAATTCGGGAGTATTAAAGGGATGCTTCCTAAGAAGACTGATGCCATGAAGCTTTGATTTGCCTGGTGTTAAATTAACGTCAACTTTTCTTATGTGTGTGGGACAGGCCTGAGGGGAAAATATACAGACTACTGAAAATGTAGATAAATGCCGAGTAAATGATTTTCTCATTCCGCAAATGGAACCCACTGGAACACATTGGAATGAAAACATAAGTAGGCTCCTTCTCAGGAAAGCATAGCTCATGATGTAGAATTACATTGCATTAGAATGGCGTCAACATTTTTGCAAAATTTGGAGGGGTGGGGGAGTTCTTTGGCTGGTTTAACTTAGGCTGAGCCTGTTATTAAGAATATGGAAATAATCTAGTGGAGTCCGCAGAAATTGTGGTATTTTTCAGAAGACCATTGGAAAGCTGATTAGACATCTCTGTGATCTGGCGTTTAAGAAAATTGGTGAAGGGAGCCAGGAGGGCAGTTACGTGTATAGACTGAATGTTGTTACACAAATGTACTGAGTCACTCTTAGCACTTAAACAAATGATTACCAGCAGAATGATGCGTTTGAAATTCACTCCATGTTGCTCTGGAACAAAGTTCTGAGGCCGACCATAAATCTTGTGTGTATGCTGAACATAAGAATGGGGTCTTTGATTTTATTTTTTCGGCATGACCTTAGCTGTTCTTACGTTAGAAAATCACCCAATCCTAGTTAGAAGGACTTCTAGAGACATCAACTAAATTACTTCTCTGTATCAACTTACTATGTTGTGTGTAACCATTTCCAGGAACAAAACATTTTACAACTGCCCCCAGGCAATGGTTAAATCCCGGCACTGTTACAAGCCCCAACAGCCAGGAGTTCAGCTCCTTCCGGGTATTGTCTCTGCCCTCAGTCCTCTGTTTCCAACATGTCTGCTCCCATTTCCTGTGGCTTCCTCTTTTTCCAGATCCCATTTTCCTTTATTCTAGTAGATCAGTTTTCCTGCTTTCTGCATCCCTCTTGGAGTCTTTGTCTAATGTTCCAGTACCACATTTATTATCTTTGGAGTTCTTCTCCACATCCCCACATCTTTGTGTTTTCTGCCGAATCCTCAATAAGTTTATTTTGGATGGAGGGCGCCTGAACCCAAATGTTATAAAGCACGCTGGAAGGAAAATGAGGGATTCGAATGGGCGAGTATCTAAAGGACTGTGTTCACCAAGTGCAGGCTATAAAGGCATTGTTGCGGGTTTAGGAGATGTGGCCTGTGGATCCCTGCCAACCTCTTGCTTAGGTTTACTTAGCCAGGCAATTGCCTTGGGAATGCTTGCTGGCCAGCACTCTATTAGCATACATACAGCTCTCTGCTGGAAAGTTTACAGAATCCATTAGAGTTCAGAGTATTTTTTAGTGGCATGGTTGAGGGACTCCTTTAATGAATTTTATTTCAGGATGTTTCTATTCTTATGGGGACTGCCTATAAAATATTAGCAGGTGGCCCTGAAGACCTTGGGAGATAGTGCTGTTCAAGAGGTGCTTCTGTAGGTAGGTGTTTTCCATCTAGTAGGGGACCCCATCCGTTTGGAAACATTGTTCAAGTCCTAATTTTGTAAATCCCACAGAATATCTTACAGAATAACCTTTGTTTTACCTAGAATCACTGTCTAAATCAATTTATGAATATATCCAGTGATTCTTCTTTTTGTGAGCAAAGCCTGCTTCATCTGTGTTGATCATGCTGAGTCCTGTTGTATTCGCCATCAAGGCACTCCCCTGATTTGCTTAGCATAAGCAGATATTTTCGTGCTAAGTGAGGAACACAGTTTATTCCAAAAATCTGAGCTCCTGATAACTATAGGATTTTATTCTGAAAAAGGATCATACATATTCATCAAGTTTTTGGATAAAAATAAAAGCAGTATTTTAGTTTACAATATTTTTTATTAATAGAACTTCTGCAGCCTCCTTATGTTTATGGAGAGTTCCTATTTGCAGGAGGTATTGAGGAAAGTATCGGTGTCTGTCAGAAAAGCATTATATTGTAGGATCATTGCTGGGGGGCCGATTACTCGTTTGGATGGTCCGGAAGTGGAGGTACTGAAGGTCTGAGGTCCTAGCTCAAGCATACTGGGTAAGGGTTTTGAGAAACAAGGAAATACATTGAGGCTAATTGATTATTGACAATTTTTTATGCCTGCAGAAATAAATGTATCATTTAATTACAGTGTGATGAGTTTAGCCCTTACAGACAATGAATAAAAGCCACGTTTTTTCCTGAGCGTATGTACGTGTGCACATGTGTGTGCGTGTTCTCTCCTATGGGATGAATTATGAATAACCGTGCTGTGATTACACATATGTTTAAAGGGATAGTGTTTTCCAGACCATCAAATCGTAAAATCTATTGTGGACCTTGAAGCTACAGTGTTTTGCTATTTCTGCCTCCGGCCTTTCTTTCTGGAATGGAGAAGATACACTTTTTCTCTAAAAGGCCAGATAGTAATCATTTTAGGCTTTGTGGGCCATGTGGTCTTCATTGTAACTACTCAGCTTTGCTGTTGTAGCTTGAAAACAACCACAGGAAATATAGAAACAAATGTGTGGAGTTGGGTTTCAATAAAACTTTATTTTCAAAGACAGGTGGCTGGTAGGATTTTGCCCATGAACTGTAGGTTACTGATCTTTGTTCTAGGTGTCTGTGTCTTGCTCATTATTAGACACTTCTATCTTTTGTAGAGGACCTTAGGTCATGTCACATTCTGCCTATGGAATGTTTTTAAAGGTATTTTTCACCACCTGCGGTGGTTTTTTTAAAAAGTTGATTATTTATTTTTGAGAGAAAGAGAGACCGAGTAAAGCAGGGGAGGGGCAGAGAGAGAAGGAGACAGAGACTCCGAAGCAGGCTCCAGGCTCCGAGCTGTTGGCACAGCAAAGCTGACCTGATGCAGGCTCGAACTCACAGACCCCAACGTCATGAACTGAGCCAAAGCTGGACGCTTAACCAACTGAGCCACTCCGGTGTCCCTGCAATAAATGTTTTTAAATGCCCAACTGCATCACACAGGGAGAGTGGAGTACCAGTTCCCCTGAGCTGGTGCTGATATTACCCCCAGAGAAGGTCTGCAGTGTGTGGGAGACAGAGCTACGGCAAGGTTCGGGAAGCTTCAGATCTTGTGTACATTTGTGACCACAGGCCTCTGTTTCCTCCGTGGCAAAGGAGGATATTGGGACTAGACAACGTATCGATTTTTACCAGCTCTAGGATTTTATGATGTTAAATTAAGGTTCTTGGCAAAGCTGATTGTGTAGGCAGTCTCAGACCTCCATGTTTCGCTTTTAAGCAGTGTTCCTCCGAACAAACAGCAGACACTGGTAACTTCTGAAGGAGAACCCATTTCTTGTTTCAGCATTAGGAGCTGATGGGAATTACCGCATTTGTGGGGAGTTTTAAACACAGTTTCGAAACTCTCCGTATATTCACTGCTTAGCTGCACGAGACTGATCATGCCCTTAAGGATATTTGTGGGAAGTTTTCTTTGAAAATTGGTAGCTCTGGAGGCACCCGGCTCGCTCAGTCAGTTTAAGCCTCTGACTCTTGACCATAGCTCAGGTCTTGATCTCAGGGTCGTGGTTTCAAGCCCCATGTTGGGCTGGGCATGGAGCCTACTTAAAGAAAAACAAGAAAATTGGCAGCTATAATGAATATATTTTTTAAAAATTGGCTTACATTTTTAGTATGATTTATGTCATCCTTTCTAGGACTCACATTTCTTTTTACATTTTAACGTGTATGAAATCAAAGTGTTTCATACAATTACTCTGATGTGTGTGGCAATTGTGATGTAGTTATTGCCTGTCACTGTATAGGTATGTAGCTAAATATTGATACTGATAACCTTATAACCCCCACCTTGCACAGGAATCCTGAAAACAATCAGAGAAGCACTATTTAAAGATGTGACCTCATTGTCAAATCACTGTTGTATACTGGAAAGTAATGTTACCATTCTTTGTCAATAATACTTAAAATGCTGTTTCACCAAGGATCTTATGGCATGGAAGACCATTTTATGTAGAAAATTATGGACCCAGTGACTCTGAATTGATGAGGATTTTTGAATCAAAATGTGAAGAAATGTTGGTAATTTGTTTGTATTTATTTTTATATACACACCAATAATATGAGGAGGAAAAGAAACCCCTTAGGTCTAATAAAGTTATAATGAGCTCTTTTTGTAACATAAAATCACACGTGGTAAACAGTATTGTGACATAATTTAGTTGGCAGTGGTATGTTTTTGTTCTTAGCGGTACATAAAGTAACAGTGTGTTCTCATAATGACACATGACATTCATAAATATACTACTATTACGATGGGAAATGTTTGAGCATTTAGAAGGAAAAAATTATGTATAAAAAGAATTCGGGGGAGAATTAGGGCAAAAGGAGTCTTTATTTTGCTTTTTAGCACTGAGAGGGGTAAGGGATGAGAAAAATACACCGAGGCCTTGATGCACGCTGCCGTCAGAGGGGAATGAGGTTAAAATCACCAGTGGGATGTAGAAAGGCCCTTGCAGAGCTTTGATCCTGCCTGTCTTTCACCTCTGTGTTCCTGGCCCCCGACACAGTGGCCGGTACAGAGCTGGCTGTCGGTAATTTTTGACGAGGGTGAGGATAGTGGTTGTTAGAGCAAGAAGGGCACGATGTCTTCATGTTGACGTGAGGAACCTCAGTAACCACCATGGTCACAAATGTTACATCCTCCTTTGCCTCTGAGGGTTCAGAGTATTTATAGAGGTTACTCTCACGCTTGATCTCTCGGAGTTCATGTTAGACAAAGAAGCATGAGTCCACAGCACTGATGTTCAGGACCGCAGGTGTTTGTATTCAGACGGCAGCCTTGACAACACAACACAACCCTCTTGAATCCAGCGAGAAGCAAGCATGAGCTGTCACTGAACTCTTCCTTCTCTAATAGCTCAGCAATCAAGACCATGGCTCAACACTTTCTAAAAGTAGTCCATGATGAAACCATCCTTTGAAGCATTAGCCTGAGAGAAGAAATAGAAAGCCAAGGTTATCAGTTTCAGTACCAATTTTGATAGAAGCAGATGCTAACTACACAGAATTCTTGCTGAACTTGTTTCCATATGGTCTCCAGTATGTCTTGTTCTTGCAATTTTTAGAGGCTGGAATACTTTGGGAAGCTTAGGTGTCATCACCACCCAAGCAAAACCAAATTCTTAAAAAACTTACAGAAGTCTCTTTGGTGAGAGAAATGAATTTATTTCAAAAAATAGTTGTTAAGTGTTCAGACGAAAGCTTTCCTGGGTATTTAGGATTTTAGCATATACACAGGAGTCTTTACTTTAAGATCCTTCCAATATAAAGTTACCTAACTGTAGATCTTTATTGGTGTTCTGTTCTTGACATTGTATACTATGGGAATAAATAAATATTAAAACAAGAAGAGTTTCATTGAGGAAATGATAGCCATGTATATTAAGCCATTAGAATATTGTTGTGTATACATAAGAATTAGGAACGTGTGCAGTAATGTTTAAGGAAGATCAGTGAGGACCAGAGAGTGCACAGAAGTCTGTTTAGATTTCATCACCACAGTTCTGGTAGGCCAAGATACAGCGGTGGAGTGTTTCTGTCAAGGGGGCTGTGTGGAATCTAGGAGGCCAAGAGGAGGTAATCGGCCTGAACGCAGCAGGGGAGCAGGAATCTGGGAATAGAGACAAAGAGCTGAATAAGATCATCAGTAGGATGTTCCACAATTAATGATGGCATGCACACCATGAAGTAGGCTCTGTCCAGCGCTGGTGATTTACTCGTGGACAAGACAGATGGAGTGTCTGCCATCGGGTGACTGATGTTATAGTTGGGGGCAGCAAACAAAAAACAAGTAAGCAAATAAAGACACAAAGCAAGTTTATGGTTAAGTAATAGCATCAGTAATACTACTAATAGTGTGGTGAGGAGGGTGTGAACCAGATGCTATGGTAGTGAATACTGCACGCGGGGGCTATTTTAGGCAGCGATGTCAGAGAAAGCCTCTCTGAGGGGTTGACTTGCAAAACAAGATCTAAAGGTTAAGAAGGAGCCAGCTAAGTAAGCAGGAGGGGAGGAGAGAAGGGGTAACACAGAAAGAGATGGTTTAAAAAACAAACACATTTAGAGCCTGGAACAGAGGAAGGAAGGGGTGCAGGGGCTCAAGGTGAACTAGGCGGGTAAACAGGCTTCAGGTTATGGTGGGCGTTGAGGGACAGAGTAGAGAATTTGGATTTCTTCCTAAGTGCAATGCATAGAAATTCTTGGGAGAGTTTTAAGGAAGAATATGAGGAATGGGACTTAAGTAATTTAAAGATTATTCTGGTTCTAGGGTATATAGAAAATTGAAGGGATAATCCTCACCATCCTCATGAAGCTCATATCTACCCAGCACTCAACTGTGTATCCCACAGGATTTTAAGTACTTGGTAATTATTATCTCATTAAATCCTCATAACAACTCTGTGAGGTAGGTATAGTTATTAATCCACCATTTAGTTAATTAATTAATGTTTGTTTATTTTGAGACAGAGCATGAACGTGGGAGGGGCAGAGAGAGAGTGAGAGCGAGAGGGAAAGAGACAGAGACAGAGACACAGAATCCGAAGCAGACTCCAGGCTCTGAGCTGTCAGCATAGAGCCCGATGCAGGGCTCGAACTCATGACCTGTGAGATCATGACCTGAGCCGAAGTGGAACACTTACCTGACTGAACCACCCAGGCGCCCCGTTAATCCACCATTTTAGAGATAAAGATACTAAGTTAGTACAGGAGGTCAGTTACTTTGGCTAGGTTTCCATAGTCAAGTGGATGGTCACACCGGGCTTTGACCTGAATCAGCCTGTGCTCTTAATCACTGTGCTGTCCAGTCAGTAGGAACCAGGATATGACAGAGGCTTGCTATAGTCAATGAGAGAGAAGCTACTATCTCGGACTTGAGGGTAGGACAGATAGGACTTGGTGGTGGGTTGGAGGCTAACCCAGGGGATGGCGATACAAAGGGAGAGGTCAAGATTGGGAGCTAGATGTCATATCGTGGCTTATAGAAAGCATTTAAAGTTGGAGAAGGTTTGTGTTAATGAACAGGAATATCATGAAACAAGAATCTGAGTAACTGTGGTGATACCAGATGCTTGTTTGAGAGTGAAGGGTTGGGCAGTCCTGGGAATAATAAATCCGAATTGGAAACTCTGAGAGTCAGGAAGTCTTCAAGGAGTCTGTCTGTAGGGGCTCCTGTGTGAGAAGTTGGGAGGCTTGCAGCGAGCAGATGGCTTGGGATTAGAAAGGAAAACATGGCCACAAGGGATATTTTTAAGGAACGTTTTTGTCTTTGAAGCATCCTGGAAATGAGAAATGAGTCAAAAGGTGTACCTAAGAAAGCTGTGGAATCTCTGGGTGGTGACCTGGATGTAGTTTTTAATCACGGGTCACTTCTGTGGTGTTTCTAGGGGGCGCACACACTTAGGCATGATTGAACCCAGTGTCTTGGGCCAGTCATTTTCAAGTCAGCACCTGTGCCTTTAAGAATGTATCGTGCACAGGACTGAAATGACAAAATTGAAACTCATGTCCTGCTCATGACTTAGAAATGAAAAGCGTGTTTTCTGTTAAAGTTGAATTTAATAAACACTTATTAAGGGATTGTTCTAAGTCAGTGAGATGCCAGAGATACAACAGTGGCTAAAACAATACTAAATTAACGCCGACCTATAGCTGTATTTATACTCTAGAAGATTCTTCGTGCTTTGTATTTTGTGATGCACAGACCCACACTGCAAACAGAAAGAGCATATATGAATGTTAAAAATAACATCTTTCAAATTGTTCTTTATAAATCCCAAAGAGTAAAAGTAAATATAGCTAATGTATCCGTACATAAAATTTCCACAAATTTCCCTTGAATGTCAAGTCGCAGAACTAAAATACCCAGAGGCTTCATCTTCAGAGGGGTATTGGGAGACAGTTTTCAGGGTAACTTTGATAAGCCTGCTGAGATTGGTATCTTGAGCAAAATATATTCAAAACCTGACACATATAAATACCAAATAGCAACAAAAATGAAAATATTTTCTTTAGCGAACACATTAAGTGTTAATTTTCTGTGCTCTACAAATTATAGACAAAAGGTTAGATGCTTTGGGGCTCCTGGGTGGCTCAGTCAGTTGAGCATCTGACTTCAGTTCAGGTCAAGATCTCGTGGTTCCTGGGTTCGAGCCCTCCATTGGGCTCTCTGTTGTCAGTATGGAGCCTGCTTCAGATCTGCTTTCCTCTTCTCTCTCTCTCTGTCAAAAATAAACAGTAAAAAACAAAAGTATAGAGGCTTTGTGTTGCCCTCCAGGAATTTGCCATCTGCGGCAGGTAGCAATGACCTGAAATGTTTTAAATCTCTTAACAAATTTTAACATTCTATTGAAATATAATTAACATACAGTACTATCTTAGTTTCAGGTATACAATACGATTCAACAATTCTGTACATGCCTCAGTGCTCATCACGATAAGTATATTCTTTTTTTTAATGTTTGTTTGTTTGTTTGTTTACTTATTTTTGACAGAGAGAGACAGTGCCAGCAGGGGAGGGTCAGAGAGAGAGGGAGACACAGAATCTGAAAACAGGCTCCAGGCTCTGAGCTGTCAGCACAGAGCCTGATGGAGGGCTCGAGCTAACAAACTGTGAGATCACGACCTGAGCCGAAGTTGGAAGCTTAACCAACTGACCCACCCAGGCGCCCCTCACAATAAGTATATTCTTTTTTTTTTAATGTTTTATTTATTTTTGATACAGAGAGAGACAGAGCATGAGAAGGGGAGGGGCAGAGAGAGAGAAGGAGACACAGAACTGGAAGCAGGCTCTAGGCTCTGAGCTGTCAGCACAGAGCCTGACGCGGGGCTCGAACCCATGAACGTGAGATCATGACCTGAGCCGAAGTCGGAGGCTTAATCGACTGAGCCACCCAGGCACCCCAATAAGTATATTCTTAATCCCCTTTATCTGTGTCACCCTTCCCCCAGCCACCTCCCTTCTGGCAACCGTCAGCTTGTTCTCTGTATACATCTCTTTGTTTTTGTCCATTTATCTTTGTTTTTGTTTGTTTGTTTCTTAAATTACACATGAGTGAAATCATATGGTATTTGTTTTTCTCTGATTTATTTTACTTGGCATTGTACTCTCTAGGTCCATCCATGTTGTTGCACCTGGAAAGATCTCATTTTTTTATGGCATATTACTCAGCCCTAAAAAAGAATGAAAACTTTCTTGGGGGGGATTAAATGTTGTTCAAATGAGGACGGAGGTAGAAGAAGCTGTTGGCTGCTGCTAGGTAGAGTGAAATCAGACAAGATCGGGCGCGTTCAGGGTGGTATGGCTGTAGACTAGGTAGAGTGAAATCAAATGCTCATATTTGCACGTCAGACAGCATTGTGAAACCTTGGGTTCATGGTCGAGCATGACTTGCACCTGCAGCAGGCGTGTGTGGGGGGTGGGTGGGGAGTGTAAATGAGCTAATGATAAATCAAGTAGAAACAGCCCAGGCCTGAGCAGAGTGGTACCAAGCTCAAATTCAGTCCTTAAAGGGAGACTTGGGGAAAATAGGCTCAGCATCTCGGCTGTGATCACAAGAGCACGGGGAGTTGTTACCACGCTTTAGAGAAGAAAGAGTGCGACCTGGTGAGAGAAGAGATTTGCGCCCTGAGATGATTGCTGTCAGGCAAATTGTCGTTGCCTTGGTGAGAGATGGTCCAGTCTTAGGCTAAGACAGTGACAGACAATTAAGCCAAAGGGGGTGTGTCATTACGAGACCTTAGCACTTTGGAGCTGGATGGTGCCTTACAGATAGTCCCCCTACATGCGAAATTGCAGTGATCCCCTCTACTATTGGAGTGACCTTGGACCAGTTTTCTTTTTTTAATATTGCTGATGGCCAGTTTTAATAATTTATAAAATAATGTCCCAGGGCTTTCTTAAGACTCCAGTGAGATGATGTATGTGTGCTGTAAACCACTTAGACAGTGGACAGGAAAGGTGCAATTACAGTAGAGGTTTTGAGGAAAGAAGTGACAGGTTTTGGCAATAGACTCCGTGCACACAGTTCAAGAGATGAGTCAGATGTTAGTCATTAACAATTCTGTTCCTTTTTGGCCATATGCATTTATGAGACTATAAACGAGAATGATTAACATTCATTGGAATGCTAACTGGCATATTGGTAAAAGAGTTTTCTCTGTTGACCTTTTGTACTGTAACCCCCAAACATCCGGTAGCTGGAAAACAATTCTTTGCATTGATTTTTTTTTAAATTTTTATTTATTTTTGAGACAGAGAGAGAGAAAGAGAGAGTGAGTGTGCAAGCAGGGGAGGAACAGAGAGAGAGAGACAGAGATAAAGAATCTAAAGCAGGCTCCAGGCTCTGAGCTGTCAGCACAGAGCCCTGCACGGGGCTCAAACCCACAAACTGCGAGTTCACAACCTGAGCCCAAGTCAGACACTTACCTGACTGAGCCACCCAGGCACCCCTTTGTTTGCATTGACTTTGATGATTGTGTTCTGTCATTTACTTTGCCCAAACATCAGGTTGTTTGTTCCCCATTTACCTTCTCCTCTGAGAAGATTTCACTAGATGTGCAGGTCTCGGTCTTGCTCCACAGTGTTGTCCATGGATCCCCTTGTCACTCTCCTCAGCTGGGTTTTGCCCGTGATGGCCTTGAGGAGGGAGTTTATTTTCACCAATGTTTCATAGAATCATTGGGTAGCTCTTTCACGTGCACTGTTGCAAAAAGTGTCCAGGTACCTTACCTCTCTTGTTTGCTGAGAGAAACGCTGAACAGTCCTCTCCAATGGGTAGCTCCGGACCCTGGCCCCAAGTCACTTGCTGTGAACACATGGTGCCTGTATAGCAAAAGGATGTTTTATCTCTACATAAAACAGCAGAAGAAGAAATTTAAGTTTATTGGCTAAAAATCCTGGCTTTGGGGCACCTTGGGTGGGGAGCTCAGTTGGTGGAGTGGCCGATTCCAGATTTCAGCTCACGGTTCGTGAGATCGAGCCCTGTGTAGGGCTCTGCTCTGATAGCACTGAGCCGGCTTGGGTTTCTCTCTTTCCCTCTCTCTCTCTGCCCCTCCCTGTGCCTGCTCTCTTTCTTTCAAACTAAATACACCTAAGTAAATAAATAAATAATAAGACGCCTTGTTTTGACAGCTTGCTCTTGCTTCCACTGCACAGGTGTTCAACAACAATCTTGGGTGCTTATCCCCACAAAACTCTGCTATTTACATGTCTCACTGATACAACCTTACAACATGCCCTGAATTGGCCAAAGGGAAATAGAATAATTCTGTAACAGATAACTACTGGTGCCCAGATCAGTGTCCTGCCAAGATAGTTCAATGTAGGTGAATCATAGGATCAAGTAGCCAGAGAGGAGCGGGGTGAGTTCAGTGCCACCACACAAAGGTCTGTTATGCAGTGGGAAGTCGGCTCACCAAAGCCCACTGATGTCCTCTCAGCTTTCCAGGGTTCACCTGCCGCTGAAGGATGACAGTTTGTGGAGCACTGACACCTGTCCACCACAGAACTCTCTGCTTCTCTTTTGGGTGACTGAGATTTTTCTTTAGTTCCAGGAATGATTGGGTTAGGTCTTACGGCTCCTCGAGGTACTCCTCACAGATGGGGATGGTTGTCAGTGAGTCAGTGCCCCAGCCCAACACAGCCTTCAGGTGTGTTTCACACCCAGACGTCTGTGGTGGACTGAGCCCCAGTACCCACAGAGGTTACGTACTTCTTAACACATGCCCTAGAGACTTTTCTCCTTTCCCTTTCTCACTTTTTTTTCCGCCATCATTTGTGCTTCCTGGGATGCCTGTGAAGAACCAGTCTGCACTAAGATAGGTGTTTCAAAGGAAGACTCAGTCATGAAGTGTAGGCTTGATTTTGAAGGCTGCAGGAAGCCAATTATGGATTTTAAAGCAGGGAAAAAGATGTGACCTGATTTACATTTCAGAAAGTTCGCAGTCTGAAGTGCAGAGAATATGTTAGAGCGGGACAGGACTGGAGGCAAGAGCAGTAGGGACTTGTTGAGTTAATTTGGGCAGGAAATGAATATTCGGGAGGAAAAGGCATATAGAAAAGACAGTTCCTTAACCTTTAACACAGTAACACCTTTCTCCACTTTGGGGATCAGTCTTTGCAACAGTGTGAACAATCCAGCCCCGTTCCACAGGCAAGTCAGGTATCAGCTTCCTAACTCTTGTTGGCCATCATTTACCACTACGCTATTGCCTAGTCATCCACTCTCAGGATCACCGTCAGGTCTGTGCTGGTGCCGAGGCTTTACTCCGTGTGAAACAGAATGACTAATACTTCAGCAGAGTCTCAGCATATTTGAAATCTCACTCTGGAGCACAAAGGAGGGTTTAGCTCTTCCTAAGAGGCGGTAGCTGGCCATTGGAAGATCAGGGTTCTCTTCTTGGAGCTGATCCCCGTGGCACTCAGTAAGTGGACAAGTTATGTAAAACAGACCAAGGTGACTAGTGTCATTTGCTGTCATTGCTTACATGTGTATTTAGCAAATTATGCTCCTGAGGCTATTGGTTTCTCAGAAGACCATGGCCTGCAATTTGGGTAAACTGCTACCTTGAGATTTGGGTAAGCTGGTGGTGTTCAGGCTGTGACTCACTGGTTCAGGCAGCTGTACTTCTCATTGGGTCGGAAGGGACCACAGTTGTGGTGGGGCCTAGTTTCGGTGACCACCACGTTTTACCTGTTCATCGTTAGTGACTGCTTGGGTTGTTTCCATGTCTTGGCTGTCGTGAACAATGCTGCGATACATGTCGGGGTGCAGATAATACGTGGGCAGAGTGATCTCATTTCTTTCAGATACATGCCCGCAAGGGGAATTGTGGGTCAATTGGTAGTTCTAATTTTAATTTTTTGAGGAAACTCCGTACTGTCTTCCATAGTGGGTATGCTAATTTGCATTCCCAATGAGGTAATGACTGTGGTATTCAGGGAGGTTATGTGACTTAGAATGTAACATGGATTCTTCACCTGGCTTTAAGCCTAGCCAACGGAGCCTACATAATTTGTCTAGATTCTAAAGCTGGGTTCTTGGTGTCATGGCCCCTTCTTCAGTCTGCAAAGTTAGCCATATAGCATCTTCAGATGGTTTTGCTTCTATCACATTGCCTTCTTCTCTGTATTCAAAGAGCTCTGCTTCTCTCTTAGAAAAACGCTTAGGGTTACATGTATGGCTCATCCAGGTAACACAGAATAATTTCCCCATATGAAGATGCTAAACTTACTATCTGCAAAGTTTCTCTTCCCATATGATGTAAGAATCACAGGTTCCAGGGACTAGAACCTGGATATCTCTGGGAGTCCTTACGCAGTCTATCTGTGGTAGTTCCTTTTTCCAGGGTGTTCCTCTGAGCCAGTTTCCTTAATTTCACATTTTGATGAAACAACAAAATTTTCTAGTCTGAGAAGGCTTTTAAAATTACTGAAATATGAACAATATAAATAATGATTCAGAGTTCAAATGATTTTGGGGGGATCAGAGGGTCTCCTGGGTGACTCGGTCAGTTGAGCATCCAACTTTGGCTCAGGTCACGATCTCGCAGGTGGTGCGTTTGAGCCCCATGTGGGGCTTACTGCTATCAGCCGAGAGCCCACTTCAGATCCTCTGTTCCTCTCTCTCTGCCCCTCCCCCACTTGTGTTCTCTCTCAAAAAAAATAAACATTTAAAAAAAGATTTTTTGCCATTAATATTTACACAAAACCCATCCTGAGTTCATGTTTCATGTGATGCAGAGAACTCAGAAGTTAGGTTGTAAATTAACACATTAAAGTTTAAGTCCTGTTTTACTACTTACTAGTCATGTAAACTTGGAAGAATTATTGAGCTAATCTGACCTCATTCATCATATCTAAAAAAAGGTTAAGAATACCTCATAGGATGGTGGAAAAAATTAATTAAGCTGATAACATATGTAAAAGACTTTTAAAAAGTCTTAGTCAAATGCAGTTTGTATTATTTATTGCAAAATTACAATGAAAGGCATTTTCTCATTCTGTTATTTTAGTTTCTTAATACATTGGCTTTCTGAGAAATGTGATTCAAAGAAGACATGACCTTCAAAATCTGACTCCCCAGTAGATGTGCCTATGAATGCTGCTTTTCTAGACACCAACCAACACCAACCATATACCAAGCCAGGCTCAGAAAAGAAAGACATGGGCCCTGTGCTCCCATATTGCCCACGGGCCCACTGCAGTGTAGACATGGCTGTATTTGTGATGATCAGAGGCAAGCATATTGGGTGAGTGAAGGCTGCATTCTTTTAGTAGGAAGATGATGGGAGGTAGAGCAGTAGCGTTGGAACGGTTCCTCTGGATTACCATAGCCGAGGAGTAGTCCTTAAAATGTGCATATTGAAGCATTTGCTTCATAATTTGATGCAATTTCCCTGCTAGATGTAAAATCAGTGAGAGGAGTCGAGTCCCCTTTGTTCTGAAGTTCACTACTTAGCAAGGATCACCTTACTTAATACCAAACTCCTAGGTGTATTGATCTTCAAATATTGGTTCAGAATGTTGGGGGTTGGTGGTCCTTGTGTTTGGAAATGAAGGTTCAGAGATGTATCACTCTCCCTTACAGAGGAATATGTATGTATTGCCACCCCCAGCACTTCCTGTGGGAGTGTGGGCAGTCGGGATTTGTGGCTCCACGATGATGACCTCACAATCGTAGCCGGTGTTGGGTACTGTTTTTGTTGTTGGTGGTAGACCTAGGATTATTTACACTAGTAATGCTGTGGTATTTCAGTGGTTTATAAACCCCTGCAACTGCTTTCGAATGCAACTTAGGCTATTTGTTAAAAAGGGAAAGTATAAATTTGTACAAATACACATCAATCACAACATAATGCAATTTAAGGCCAGTAATTGTAGTCTCTGTTTACACATTGGTGAGAAGTCAATGAGACTGTGAAAATGTCATTAAGTGTAGGCTGTTAGCTTAGCCTGCTCAAAACAGGAAAGAAAGAGCAATTTATTCACAGTGAATGTCTTAGGGCTGAAGGTACTCCTGATCAGGGGAAAGAAAATCCCCGAAAGAGTAAGTATGTGATAGTGACGAATGTGAAGTAAAGTAGAATGAACTGATATAAATCTCCCAACTGCGAAATACACAGCCTCCTCTATTACAGGTCCCACTTGCTATTTGGTCGAAGAATGATAGCCTTCTCCCAGGCAAAAGCTTGATGCTTTCTGTTCCTCTGAGCAACTTGAATCTACCCATGAATTTCCATTTCTTCTAAAAGTCTACTGTTTGGAATTTATCTTTTTTTAGTTAAAAAAATTTTTTTTTATGTTTTTTATTTATTTTTGAGAGACAGAGACAGCGAGAGCAGGGGAGGGTCAGAGAGAGACGAAAACACAGAATCTGAAGCAGGCTCCAGACTCTGAGCTGTCAGCACAGAGCCTGACGCGGGGCTCTCTCATTATTTAGGAAAATGTCTTGTTTCCTCAGCACACAAAGACCTCATGCCCCGTTGTATGTAGATGCAGCGATGTGAATATTTCTGGCCATCTGAGTCCATGGACCAGTGAGGTGTGTTATTTTAAGACAAAGGCAGTTAAGGGCCTTTGTGCCTTTTCTAAGCTCCCTTCCTTTGTTTTGACCTCTGTTTTTTAAAAGCAAAGAAGGTGGTGGGAGCACAAGATGATGGAGTACAGGGTTTCTGAACAACTGAACGCACCGTTGTCTCTGCCGCCATCCTAGCACTGGATGGTGGTTGCAGAAACTGTGGCACCAAGTCAGTGAGTTATGGGTAGGGTCTGTTACAGTTGATACTTTATTCTGACCAAGACAAAGTTAAAGGACTTGGTCGGACCTAAGACAACAAAGGAAGTACTTAGTCTGTTCTCTGTTAACACTATTTGATATTTGTAGAAAAGGACACATAGATCAGAGGAAAGTGCAAGCTCTGTGTAGAAGTGGTCCCATCAGGTAGAGCCAAGAGAGTTTGAAGAAGATGAACGTCTTAACATTGATTTCTGTGTCCCAGACTCTCAAAGTTTCTACACAGAATTGCCATGGGTGGGTAATTAGTAATAAATAAAAGGAAGAGGCTAGGTATTAGGTCTGGGTAAATGTAGTGCGGAACAACAATGGCCCAGGCTCTGGGCGACTCAGTCAGTTGAGCACTGACTCTTGATTTGGGCTCAGGTCATGGTTCCAGGGTTGTGGGATCGGGTCTTGCGTTGGGCTCCGTGCTGGACATGGAACCTACTTAAGATTTTCTTTCTCTTTCTGCATTTTTGCTCCTCTACTCAGCTCCCACATGCTCTTTCTCTCTCTCAAAACAACACAACAAAACCCCCCCCAAAACCACCACAGTGGCTCAACCAAAATGGTAAGATGATTATTAAACTGAACTAACACAGTGGAAGCTGGAGTGTTGAAGTGACTAAGAAACTGAATTTAGAGATGTACGCTTTTCTTTTGATTTTTAGTGACATCAGTTGACATTTGATTTAAACAAGGATAAGAATAAGGAAAAACAATCTAAAAAGAGATTTAATTATCTTACATTTTCATATAACCTCCATCAACAAAACTAAAAGATAAATGGTAAATTTGCTCTCCTTGGCAGAATAATGAATTCTCCTGAATGATTACTTACAATAATAAAAACTTGACCATTGCAACTGCACAAATGGACAGGGACTATGAAGAGGCAATCCATAAAAGGGAAATGACAAATGGGTAGTAAATACTTGAAAAATGTTTAGTCTCCCTAGGAATCAAAAATGAGAAAATAATGAGAAACCACTGCCACTATTTGACAAAGATTCAAAGGGCCAGTTGGCAGAGCAGGCAATTGCTCATATTGCTGGGGGTGTGTGAATCAGTATTGCGATTAAAGGATGTCCACTTGCTAACACACGTATTAGCCTCTACCTTGACTGCTCACTTGAATCACCTAGGGAACTTTTAAAAGCCAGAGAAACTTGGGTTTCATCCTGGATCAGTCAAATCTGAATCATCAGCAGTAAACCTCCAGTGCCAATAGTTTTTAAAAGCTCTCCCAAAATATTAATATGTCAATAACAGTAACATATATATTGACTCATTGTGTCTGCTGTTGAAAGAGTATAATCAGGTTGTAAACAAATGACTGTAAGAATTTCAGTAATGTTTATAAAAGTGCAAATGAGGAATGATGTAAGGACCCAGTAAAGAAATACTGTAGAATGCAATATGTAAATTAAAATTGAGGGAATATCACGTGGAAAAATGCTCATGACCCACAGAGAACAAAAGTTGTATTTGAAGTATAATTCCAAATGTGTTAACCGTTAAATGTACACTATAAATGAATAGGAACACTATTGAATGGCATCTCAAATACATAGTAGGACTTACCTCTGGGTAAACTGGGGGTAATTTTATAGACTGTATTATAAATATTACATAGTGAACATGAATGAAACTAAAATGTTGCGTTAGTCTACTGTATGAGTGTGTTTACCTGAAGATAGAGAGAGAAGGGATGGAGAAGAAGATCATCTCCATTTAGTTCTCATTAGTGCCGCAGCCTGAGCTCCTTAACTCTTTACAACTCCTACCAGCTCTGCTCCCTCCTTTCTTCATCTCTCCAGCCAAAACATTCATTTGACTTCTCACCTTTGGACTCCGTCCAGGTAAATGGTATGTTTACCCTAAGAAATAAGAGCACTGTTGCTTAGCAGGCCATTCTGAGTTGCCTCAAATGTTGACTGATTAGGGATGTGGAGAAAGAATGCCATCTGATTGTCCAGGATGAAATTTGTAATTAGCTTCCCAAAGAGACCCATGTTTCCATAAGCTGGATAGGTTGTAGAAGGTTATTCCTAATAGGTTTCTGTAGGTGGTCATCGTTGACAACGCTCATTTAGTGGAGACATAGCTTTGAAAATAACACACTTGTGGCTTACAACTTATTTGGGAAATGATCATTGTTCTCAATGAACTTGAAGGTTTTTTTGACCAAGTGTTGAGTTTTTTTTTTTAACACTGAATCACAGCAGTTAACAGTTCCTGCCATGTTATCTTTATGACCTTGGTCATTTATCATTGTTAAAAAGCCAGCTCACCTCACTCTGACTCCATCTTTGTCTCCCCGTTTTCTTACTGAGACAAGCAACAGTCCGTTTGGGCCTAATTACTTTCTGCTGGCCTGTGGATCGAGAGCAAGGTTTGTTCTGAACTTAATCACCTGCTATCATGTTCTTAGCCATGTGAAGGTTAATAAGGACCTGGAAAGAAAGATCATTATTTCACCTTAATATCATCACCCACATAGTCTCAAGATTTCTGTTACGTAGTCAGGTCAATGACGTTGTAGTTCCAAAACCGTTTAATGAGGGATATAAAAATTTTCAACTCCATTCAGAATCATTGGCAACAGGAAAGTGAGGAAGGGCTGCATTGTTAGATGTCATAATCGTAGCCCTCTTGTTCCAGAAATTACCGTCTTGAGAAACTTTCTTCCCAGGGTTGTCATTTTTCATTATAAGGTCTTGGTGATAAATGAGTTTTACTGGATGTTTTCTTTCCTAGAAATTTATCACTACAAGATGGATGAGACAGGAGTAGTTTTTCCCAATCAGAGCCTATATAAATGGTGCCAAGGAATGTTTACTAATTTTGCGTTTGCTTCTCTCAGAAATGACTGATGGATTGATGGGGGCAAACAGTATTCGAAAAGCTATCGCATTAGTTCCACACATCTCAGGGAAATTTGTCAATGTAACGGGTGGTATATTTACATTAGGTGATTGAGGATTGGCTTGATCAGGATATAGTATTAAATATATCATTGTTTCCCTGGTACTCCCAGATATATCCTTCAGTGATTACTGTAACAATAGTAGCTAGGCCAGTCTTGAACTTCCCCAGTTATGTGGCTAGAGAGCTATATTTGAAACGGACCACAAGCTGTAGAAATGGGAGCATTCATTTTTAATTAATTTGGCTTTCCTACCCAAATACAAAAATAAAAAAGCAAAAAAACCAACCAAACAAACAAAAAACACCAACCCCCCCCCCCTAAAAAACAAAAAACAGGCAAGACTGTTAGAGATTAAGAGTACTGGTATTTGCTTCTCTGTCTGGCTGCTTGAAATTTAGCTATACAATGTTGTAGTGAATCCCTTTAAATATAATGGATACAGCTGTTAGCGCTTGCGATCTGGGGTTACAGGGTTCCCTAATTTTAGATTATTAGCACTATATGGAGACAGAATGAGCCGTCCAATTTGATGTGTATTGGGGGTGGTGGTGTAGAAACGCTTGTCTTCCCAGAATAATTTATCTGAGGAAAAACAAAGACAAATAAAACTAGATCCAACTAATGCATTAATTGTACTGGGGGAAAATGAAGTTAGAGAAAGACTGATTTGATGGGGGAAAAAAAACCTGTGAAATCCTGAGCTGTGAGAGCTAAATTACACAGGATCAGTCTGAGAGCAAATAGCATAAACTAGAAAGAAAGTGGAGGGGGGCGGGCGGGAGAGAATGGCTCAGAAGGTTCTGCTGACATCAGATTTAAAGCAAGTGTTGAGTTCTGTTTCCTCAGGTGGTTAATCTTGTGGGAGTGAATTATTGGGAGTGAATTGTACAAAGATAATTTCAGCTGGGAAGGGTATTATCATTGTGTGAGGAGACATAGTATTAAACACTAGGACCTGCGGAAATATGTGGATAAAGCAATTAAAGTGAGGGTTATACAAACAGTAGGCCTATAGTTGAGCTTCCTTCTGGGTAGGGAACTTGGTTAGTAAAATATGTTGCCTTTTTAAATGAAATTACAATGGTGAGGTCATTCTGTACACTAAAAATAATTAGGAGAGAAAGAGAACATTGTCTAAAATGAAAAAGCCAGGGCACACCTCTTCTGTTGACATAAAGTATTTGTTGGTTTATAGTTGGAAAGATTTCCCTTGTACTTCCTTGATTTAGTTAACAGGAATTGCCGGCTAGGATGGCAGTTGTATCCATGGCTGTAGATAGAACTAAGATAGAGAAAGTGAGGTGTGGTCTTCATTTGAAATTCTCTCTATGATCTGTGATGTCCCTAGATCGACCATGGTTTGTGTTTCAGGAATCAGAAGGGTGTGTGTGTGTGTATGTGTATAACTACATACACACGTATCTGTCTCCACTGGGGGGGAAAAAGACCTAAACAGAGATGGAAAAGACCAAAACACAAAAACCTAAAATACACGGTTAGAGAAAGAAAATATTGTGAAAGCAATAACTGAGAGTTGTAATACAAATCTTTTTGCTAAACAGTGTGCAGGGTGCAGTAAACTGACCCAATGCAAAACTAAATTTATCACCTTTATTCAGTAAAAGCCACGAGACACCACTGACATAAGGCTGCTGTTCCTCACTGGGAAAGAAGAACAGATTTTTGTTGCTCATTGTAGCTGCTACAGTAATGTAGTTCTATTAAATGAGTGAAGAAACTGAGAATATATTGTTGATATTTTAGTTTCATGTTAGATTATGATACAAAGGTAAATATTAAAGGTGGATCTTATGTACCTGGTACTTTTAATTGCAATGCATTTTCAAATTTCCTGATTTCAAAGTCATGGTTGCGATTTGCATTACGATATTAACAGAGCCGTTCCGTTTTCTCCAGAAGCTGTCATCCAAGCAATGTAAAAACCTTGCTTTCCTCCTTGGGAGACCTTGACTAACACTAGTTGTTGTTTCTCAGTAATTGATGAAAATGTTCATAATCTCAAGTAAAAGTCTATCATCAATCTTTCTTTCTTAGGACAATCTGTCAAGGCAATACATATTAGTAGAACACATTTTTAAAAACATTATTTGTTTGTAGCCTCACATTTTAAATGGACCCAGAGGACGTGTTGACATGGCCTATTGTGTGTCATTTCTGTTCCTCCTCTTTGCCAATTCAATCTTGCTGAATTCTCTCTGTAAGTAGAAACTTCCTATGAGAAACTGTCGTTTGGACGTGGTAGGATTTAGAAATTGTCTAACACTCAGTTGGTCACTTTGTCAGATCTTTCTGTCTCTTCTCTGTCCTGTGCTTTTGAATCCGTGTGACATAAAGTTTTTTCTTGCTTTGAGAACTTGAGGCTTTTTTGGAATCAACATTTTACATCCATTGTGGATACCAACATGATTGGATACAGGAACAGGAATTTTTTCATGAGCTTGAAAGGGTCGATTCTGAGTACCTTATTTTTCATAATGGCTATTTTTAGATGGTAAGATTTACCCCCAGTACACGTGACAGAAAGAAAAACACGTGCTAGGAGATCCTTGTTGCCGCTGCTTCCACTAAATTTGTAGAATAAATGGAAGTTTGCCATGAGGTCAATAGCACTCAACCATTATGGTGCCTGTTTATAGATCACAAGTGACATTTTAAAGTCTTTTTGCATAGAAATTAATAGAAATATGAGTTATAATCCCTTTAACCAGTAATGAATATATTCTATTCCTCTGCTATAAGAAAATGTTTAAAACTTGAAATCATGTATGATTTATCATCCTTATTAGAAAAACTGGTCAGAACAGAAGATGAGGCCCCTTTTCCAGCACCCTGAGGTTGTCTGAGCCCCTCTTAGCCTTATTTTAGAGAGAACAAGGGGAGGAAAAGACAGCCATGAAGGATTTATCCAAAAGAGCCTGGCAGAACAGGTTTTAACTGGAGAGGGCTGAAATTATTAAGTCAACTTGAATTCTGCTTACGTTTCTCAGGAGGAGGAAGATTGGGTCACTTTGTGCCCTTCCTTAGTAAGTTTGTCTTTTATCCTGTTAACATATCACAGAACATAAAAATCTTACGGTTATAGAGAAGCGTGGTTCCCCCTCAAGACGTGGGAATACACTTCAGTGGGTTTCCTGGGTAAGTGTGCACAGCATTGGATTCAGACACCCTGTTTTGGTCTCCAAAGTTATGGAGTGCCAAGCCAATTTAAGATTACGAGGGACTCAGTGTTAAACTGCCTACGGTGTGGCCACGCCTTCCCTTTGCCCTGTTCCGTGGATGTTCATCCATCTGCCAGTCCATCGAGACCCTTGTCATCCACTGACATACTTTCTGGGTGTCTGGAGGGAACTCAGTTATATTGTTATTGATACTCTTCTCCTCTCCTTCCTCCCTTCCTCCCTTTCTCTCCACCAGCAAGTATTGTCACAGCCCCTCTTCCATTAAAGAAGACTATAAATACGCCTGCAGCTTTCAAAGGGGAATATGCGGATTTACATGTTCAATGCAGTGGAAACTTTCCTCAGAACATTTTATCAAGAGAGAAGCACAAAAATATGAGAATGTTCAATTTGCTAAGGACATTCAAAGTTAGGAAAAACAGTAGGTTATATAAACGAAAGTTTCTTGAAATTGGTCAGACACAAGATGTTTGAAAAAAGTTGTGAGATCTGCTGAAATTCCACATTCTATACCACTAAATTAGATCTTTAAGTTATTTTGAAGCAACGTTACTCAGGTTAAGACTACTGGACATTTCCTATTAATGCTATTTTATTTGTAGATTTCAATGAGTGGGTCTTTGTATTACAAAAATTAATCTCACAGTAATATGAGAGAAACGAGCATATCATATACCAGGCCCAAGAATAATAAAGGTATTTTAAGGAACCCAGAAGGCCCTTTGGAACAAATGGAATGTGGGCTTCTGTTCCTGGGTTTTGTCAAAAGCATTAGGCTGAATACGACAATAACCAGTTTCTCTCGTCTTTGCTTAAAATTGATCCGAGCAACCTTTAATGAAGGGTAACCATGTTAGTTTTTATTTTTCCAAGTTTCTTTTGTCTGCTTAGAAATAATATTCCTGTAATGTTAGTTTAAGTTCTTAGGGACCACTGACCCTTGGGAAATCAAGTTAAAGAATTTACGGAACTTCCCCGAATACTAAAGTCCATGGTGAATTCTGTGTTAGAGGGATTAGAGTGCCTTTCAGGGCGGGCTCCGAGTTTGATTTGTATTTGGGTGTAGGCCAGAAATGGGTGTGACGGGTGTTGAGCATTTGTGCATTTCAGACACATCTATAAGGAGTTGGTTCTAGTTTTAGCAACGCGTGAGCTGGATTTTTATGTCAACTAGAGAAGCAACTCCTTTTCTTTT
Source organism: Mungos mungo (assembly GCA_004023785.1). Classification (NCBI taxonomy): domain Eukaryota; kingdom Metazoa; phylum Chordata; class Mammalia; order Carnivora; family Herpestidae; genus Mungos; species Mungos mungo. Next base: position 26,506 of record PISW01002063.1, read on the forward strand.
ATTCATCATAGTACTGAAAGCAGTGTCTTGGCCATACTTAGAGGTATTAAAATACACTGATCTGATTCTCAGCCTGCGTTACCGACCCCTTAAGTCATAATTTGATGAGTAGGACCCAAACGGTGATACTTTTCCCAAGCTTCCGAAGCCTTTTATCAACTTAATCTAAACTTCAGAATTGTTGCATTGACTCTTACTATAATTAGCATAGTCTGGTTAAAAGACACAGATCCTTACCAGGAAATCTTCTTACCACCATTTCCTTCGCTTGTACCATCACGCAGTCCAAAATGGTAGTAAAATGGACTCGGCTGGAAACTGTTGTGTGAAATAGTCTGGGTGTTCATTTTCTTAAGTTTTTAAAGTCGTGACACTACTTTTGGCCTCTCATATTTCATTTATGAATTTCACGAGATGATATGAAATGTCCGAGTCCAGTGTTGGTGGTGATGATAATTTTATTCATGGAAGTAATTAGAACTGGTAATATTTTATTAAAAGATGAAAATATTTAATTTCCCCACAAAAATATAAAGTTTATCACATGAGATAAAAACCTATTATGTGATAGGAGCACTTGGATGGCTCAGTCGGTTAAGCGTCTGATTTCCACTCAGGTCATGATCTCATGGTTCATGCCTACGTCAGCCCTGCATCGGGCTCTGCACCAACAGTGCAGTGCCTGGTTGGGATTCTCTCTCTCTCTCTCTCTCTCTCTCTCTCTCTCTCTCTCTCTCCATAAATAAACCTAAAGAAAACAACTATTATGTGATGCAACTACATGCACCTCCACTATGCTAAACTGGAACATAAAGTTTTTCTTACACTGGAGTAAGAATCTCTTTGCAGATTAATACACTTCTCTTGGCATCGGAAAATCTAAACCATTTAAGAAGAGAGGAGAATGTTCTCATCTTCCATGATTGTTTAAGAATACCTGGTGATGGTGTATTAGGTCTCCCTGCCATATTGGTTCATGTGGATAATAATTGAAAGCATCAATTTTTATCAGTCTCTTTATGCGTATAAATACAATTATATACATGCCAGTACTTATACTGTGCCCAGGCCTGGCTACATTGTTAGCAGGGCCAATGCAAAATGAAAACAAAGAGTCATTAGTTGAGAAATTACTAAGCATTTCATGATGGCTGCAGCAGAACATTAAACCAAGCCCAGGGACTATCTCTACAGGGTCTTACGAGAATGGACAGGTCACAGGCCCATGGAGCAGCTCTAAGTGTGCCCCTACTGTACACTGGCCTGGGAGGGTCTACAAGAAAGCAGAAGGGTATCTGCCCTACAGCTTACATGCCAACAAAGTCAACATGGCACCACTAGAGAGCAGTGCGTGGTAACACATCTCCTTGGGATCAGCTTAATAGCCCTATGGAAAATGACAGTACAAATGTGGAGACTGGAAGAAGGACCATGGGAGTCCTCCCTAGCCTGGGATGTGTGTGGTCTGGGGCAAGAAACCTAGCATCACTGACTTTGCTCATCTGTAAAGTGAGAACACGGACCTGCTCCAGGCCTGCTAGGACAATTAGGTGGGACAGTTTATTCAAGTTACTCACAAATGGGGAGGCCGGCCCTTTATTTAATAACTAGGGAGATAGTTTTAACTCCGATAAATTTTAGAATGCCAACCTCATGCTTTCTCTTGTTCTTTATCACTTCTCATCTATTTTTCCTTTGAAACTAGTATGTACTTCCTATAAACAACCTAATTGGGGGCGCCTGGGTGGCTCAGTCGGTTAAACCTCTGGCTTCGGCTCAGGTCAGATCTCACGTTCGTGGGTTTGAGCCCCGCGTCAGGCTCTGTGCTGACAGCTAGCTCAGAGCCTGGAGCCTGCTTTGGATTCTGTGTCTCCTTCTCTGTCTGCCCCTCCCCCTCTCATGCTCTGTCTCTCTCTGTATCAAAAATAAATAAAACATTAAAAAAAAATTAAACAACCTAATTGAAGCTAAGAAATGAATGTATTTGAAATTGCTGTCGTTGATCATTATCTCATTGGAATTAATGTGTATCAATTCATTTCCATGAATGTGTTGTTTTTAGAATAATATTTGTATGTTTAATTGTTTTGGTTGTGTTCGCTCAGATAGTTTACTAGAAACTTGAAAAATTTAAACAATTAGTGGTGTGGATTTCCTTTATCGTGATTCTTGATTTTTTCGAGGGATTGAGTGATGCCTGAGAATCTGGTGACAGTTAAGGAATCTCTGTCCCAACCCAATTTTGCATAAAATTTGAAGCGGTCTACGAGTGCCCTCGAGCACATTAAACTAAAATTTACGTAAAGAATTGCGGGGTTGGGGCACCTGGGTGGCCCAGTCGGTTAAACATCTGACTTCAGCTCAGGTCATGATCTCACAGTTCATGAGTTCATAATAAACCTGCATCAGGCTCTGTGCTGACAGCTCAGTCTGGAGCCTGCTTCGGATTCTGTCTCTCGCTCTCACTGTCCAGCCCCCCGCCACACTCATTCTCTTTCTCTCTCTCTCTCAAAACTGAATAAACATTAAAAAAGTTTTATAAAAAAATAAAAGAATTGCGGTGTTACCTACATCAATTAATATTTCATCACCGAGACAGCAGAAATGTGACTTTATCCAGATTAATTGTCTAAGTCATATGATACAGTTTCCTGTTTTGTGGGTTGTTGGCCACTCAGTCAGGCTGGTACCTTCCTTTAAGAAAAAAGGAAAGAAAGAAAACAGAAGAGAAGAGAAAGGAAGGAATGGGGAAGGAAGGAAGGAAGATAGGAGGGAGAGGAAGGAAAAGAAAAGAAAAGAATAAAGAATTAAGAATCCAAGAGGGTATAATAAAAAACTGCGCTCTTTGGTTTTTGAATTCCTGAAAATGACAGAAATTAAAGAAATGACAATATTTTATTTCATAGAGTAGAGTAGACAAGGAGTGGCATCCTGAATGGACTTTTCTAAAAGAGAAAGAAGGTGTCCCTGTAAAACATTGGAACCACCTCGAAAAAGTCATAGTGGTACCATCCTTAAGATTTTCAAAGTATTCTCCACTGGCTGTGCAGTTTGATGGATGATAAAGAATTATGAAAAAGGTCTAAAAGTTAGCTGTTGTAATTCTTAGAGAAGATATACAAATCTGTTATTAGGATAAAGCAAGCACTCAGGAGTTGACCAGATGCAGGTAGGAGTGCTAAATTTTCAGGGCTCATTTAGAGAAACTGTATATTTAAACGAATTTCTAATTTGAAACCATCAAAAGTTTAAAAGTATTTGTCTTTCACTAGTTCTCAGAATAAAAAAGGCTGATCAGGTGACTTGAAAATGTTAGGGTTTGCCTGGTAGTCTTTCAGAGACCTCTATTATCCTATTGCATTTCTGGGATTAGATCTTTTTTTATTTTTATTTTTTTACATTTATTTATTTTTGAGAGACAGAAGGAGACAGAGTATGAAGAGGGGAGGGACAGAGAGAGAGAGACACAGAATCTGAAGCAGGCTCCAGGCCTCGAGCTAGTTGTCTGCACAACACGGGGCTCGAACCCGTGAAACTCAAGATCTTGACCTGAGCCGAAGTCGGATGCTCAGCTGACCGAGCCACCCAGGTGCCCCTAGATCTTTATTAAATATGGTTCCTCATACATTTTGTGCTCCTTGACTTTTCTAGGTGTTGTACCTTCCAGGATAACTAATGTTTCTTCCATGTGTAGTACATTTTAAATCATCTTAATCATATCCTGCCTTTATGACCAAAGTCTGAGCTAGGGGACTACAGTGGTCCAATCTTGGTCGATTTCATTCCAATAACTGAACATCACCAAAGGTAGATTCCTAGCGGGGAACAGTATGTGTGGATTCCACCTTAGACATTGTCTCATCCTAGCCACTGGCTTTGATTTCTCATTTAGAGAAAATTCAGATTCCATGTGACTTAATGACCTCCTCAATCCTTTTGCAGCTTTCAAATTCCATCGTTAATAAATTCAAGTATTTAATACACACGCTAAATGACATGGATGAAGTTGGCCTATAATGAATATGTTAGGCAATGGTAGTTAAAAGCTGAATACAAAATACTCTATTTAATAAATAATTCAACATTGGAAAAATCTGCTTTTATTTGCTTTGCACCAGGGAAGAGTCTTTGCATATTTGAGCAGCAAAAATTACTGAGATAATACTAGTACTTGGACAAAAAAGTAAAGGAGGCAAGGTGAAAGTTAATTGGCAAAAGAAGGGTTCAAATTATAATTAAAGTTGAATAGTAGCAGACTTAATCTAATTTAGTTTGTTGAATAGGGGGGGGAAGGAAAACGTTTGAAGCTTACCTAAATTAAGTAAGTACATAGTGTTTTAAAAATGACCTTTTGAAAGAGAAATTTTAGCTTTCTAGCAATGTTTAGAGGAAGGTACATATTTCCCGTCCGTATACCTTCTCACCCCACACATGCATTGCCTCCTGCATTATCAATATCACCTACTAAAACAGTACTTTTGTTTATATATTTTAAACTAAGTTTGAACCTACAATGACACATCATAATCATGCCAAGTCTGTAGGTTTACCTCAGGGTTACCTCTTGGATTTGTGCATTCTGTGGGTTTGGGACAAGTGTGAGTTGACTTACATCCATTATTACAGTCTTCTGCAGAGCAATTGTATTTCCTTAAAGGTCCTCTCTGCCTGCCAACTGATTTCTTCGCCACCCTGCTCCCTGGCAACCGCTGATCTTTTGATCGTATCTGTAGTTTTGCCTTTTCCAGGATGTCGTTTAGTTGGAATTGCATGGTATGTGCCCTTTTCACATTGGCTTCTTTGACTTAGTAATATGCATTTATGGTTCCTCCGTGTGCTATAATGGTTTGACAACTCTTTTTTTTTTTTTTTTGAGAGAGAGAGACAGAGAGACAGAGAGAGAGAGACAGAGAGAGAGACAGAGAGCACAAGTGAGTGTAAGTTAATGGGAGAGAGGGGAAGAGGGATAGAGAGAATCTTAAACAGGCTCCACGCTGAACATCATGGCCCAAGGCAGAATCAAGAGTCGGTTGCTGAACCGACTGAGCCATCCAGGCACCCTGACTGCTCATTTATTTTTACCACTGGATAATATTCCATTGTCAAGGTGGACCATGGCTTATCTATCATTCAGGTTGCTTCCAACTTTTGGCAATTATGAATAAAGCTGTTCTAAACATTCATATGTAGATTTTCTGTAGATAATAAGATTTCAGCTCCTTTGGGTAAATGCCGGAGAGCATAATTGCTGGATCCTATAGTAAATGTGTCGAGTTGTGTGAGAAACCACCGAATAGTCATCCACAGTGGCTGGACCACTTGACATTCCCACCAGCAGTGGATGAGAGTTCCTGTTTTTTGTTCCATGTCCTCGTCAGCATTTGGTAGTGTTGCAGTCCCAGATTTTGGCACTCTCATGGGTGTTTAGAAGTGTCTCATTGTTTTAACTTGCATTTCCCTTATGACATATGATGTGGAACACCTTTTTATATGCCTATTTATAGTCTATATATTTTCTTTGGTGAGGTATCTGTTAAGGTCTTTTGCCTATTTTTAAATTAGGTTATTAGCTTCTTTAAACTTTTTAATGTTTATTTATTTATTTTTGAGAGAGAGAAAGAGAGGGAAAGAGAGAGAGAGAGAGGATCTGAAGCAGGCTCTGTACTGACAGCAGAGAGCCCGATTCAGGGTTTGAACACATGAGCCATGAGATCATGACCTGAGCTGAATGAAGTTGGACACTCAACCAACTGAGCCACTAGGTGCCCCTTGGCTTCTTGGTTTTTAAGAACTGTTGAGGTGTGCCTGGGTAGCTTAGTCAGTTAAGTATCCATCCTTAGCTCAGGTCATAATCTCATGGCTCATGGGTTTGAGCTGTACATGTGGCTTTGTGCTGACAGCTCAGAGCCTGGAGCCTGCTTCAGATTCTGTGTCTCCCTTTCCTTTTGCCCCTCCCCCACTTGAGCTCACTCTCTCTCACACAAAAATAAAACATTAAAAATTAAAAAAAAAGAATTGTTGAATTTTCCCTTGCTTTGACATAGAGTTAGCAACACTATAAATTTAAGGTATAAAATGTATTGATTTGATACAGCTATATATTGCAAAATGAGCACCACCATAGTGTTAGCTGATATTTTCATCACATAGCACTTTTTTGCATGTGGTGAGAACAGTAAAGATTATTCTCTTACCAACTTGTTTATAATGCAGTATTACTAACAGTAATCACCATGCTGTACTTGAGATTGACAGAACTTGTCTTATAACTGGAAGTTTCTACTCTTTGACCAGCATTTCTCCATCTCTTTCTACCCACTTTGCCCCTGATAAACACCACTTTACTCTCTCATGATTTGCCTCCCTTCCTCTATCTCTTCCCCCGCTTTCTCCTTCCCATGGTCCCCTGTTAGGTTTCTCCTGTTAGACCTATGAGTGCAAACATATGGTATCTATCCTCCTCTGCCTGACTTATTTCGCTTAGCATGACACCCTCGAGGTCCATCCACTTTCCTACAAATGGCCATATGTCATTCTTTCTCATTGCCATGTAGTACTCCATTGTGTATATATACCACATCTTCTTGATCCATTCCTCAGTTCATGGATGTTTAGGCTCTTTCCATGATTTGGCTATTGTAGAAAGTGCTGCTATGAACATTGGGGTACACGTGCTCCTATGCATCAGCACTTCTTTATCCCTTGGGTAAATCCCTAGCAGTGCTATTGCTGGGTCATAAGGGAGTTCTATGGATAGTTTTTTGAGGAACCTCCACACTGGTTTCCAGAACGGCTGCACCAGTTTACATTCCCACCATTGTGGGAATGTGTGTGTGTATGTGTGTGTGTGTGTGTGTGTGTGTGTGTGTGTGTGTGTGTGTTTATGTTTATACATCTCACCTCTACTTTATCCATTTGTCTGTTAATGAACAATTAATGTTATTTCCATGTCTTGGCTATTGTGAATAATGCTATGAACATGAAAATGCAGATACCCTTTTGAGATCCTATTTTCATTTCCTTTAGATATTTATGCAGAAGTGGGATTGCTAGATCATATGGTAGTTCTACTTTTAGTTTTTTGAGGAACCACCATACTGTTTTCTTTGGTGATTGTACCAATTAACATTCCCAGCCATAGAGAACAAAGTTGCCTTTTCTCCACGTCCTTGCCAATACGTGTATCCTGCCGTTTTTGGATGATAGGCCTTCTAACAGGTATGAGGTTATACTTCATTGTGGCTATGATTTACATTTCTCTGATGATTAGTAATGTTGGGCCCTCTCAGCTGTTTGTGTGTCTACTTTGTGAAAATGTATGATGTTTCATTCATGTCCTGTTACCTTAATTTTTTTATGTTGCTTAAAGTTTTGTTTCTCTGTCTTGGCGTTTGAAGTAGTAGGCACCTTCTCCAGTCTTTACTGTCTGCCTTTGGGGGAAAGACACCTTCTGTTAGGCTTGATGGACATTCAGAGGCCATCTCAGAGCTCATATGGGTACACATGCTCCGTGCTTCTTGCTGTCTCTTGAGGATAATTCTTAAGCCTGTGTGCCGTCTGTGGATTCCGAAATGTCCAGGGCCAAGTGTTGACAGCCTCTCTTTTGTTTTCTCAAACATGGCCCTAGAGCTTAAGTTTGCTGTCTGTCCCTGTCCTGCAGATTCAGCTGGCTTTCTGCATCCTCTGTAGCCATCTGCCAAAGCCTACTTCCACTTCTCCCACTGGGAGCAGCACAGGCGATGGCATGCGTAGTGAGACATGCAGGGTGCTCACGGTGCACATGGGTCATTTGGGGATTCTGTGGCTGAGGTATTTCCATCCGCTCTTTTGCCAGCTTCGTGATGGAGTCCGCCGTGCAGTTTGTAGGATCGCTGTTCCTCCAGTGTCTCCCAACGGCCCTGTCTGTTGCTCTACCTACTCCCTAGCTATGATTAATTACTTAGGATGGAATCAGAGGGAAATGAGCTCTTTGGCAGCATCCTGCAGAGCTGAGGAAGCTAGCTGTTCACTCATACTGTTTCCCTGTCCCTCACAGGAGAAGTTACAGGCGGAGGAAGATTTCCTGTGTCACTGTGGCCAAGGGGCAATGCAGGTAACGTCAAACTCTTTCTTTTGCCTACCCCAGTGTGTCTGAACTCACACATCCAGTGTTTGTTCCAGTAATGTACTGGGGCCTCTCTGAAAACCTCGACTTCCAAAAGGCTCTTTCATGTGTGAGTTGTTGTCTAAGTCAGGGTTTTCCAGGGGCTCCTGGGAGCACAGCAAGGGGGGCTGACCCTGGTTTATGGTTCACAGCCAGGACTGAGGTCCGTTTGCCTGCTCCCTGGCAGATGGATGGGTGACACTAGTTCCAGGTTCCTTGTGTGCTGTGTGGGTGTCACATTTCCTTTGAAGGCAGTTTTGTCCGTCAGTCGTGCTGAATATTATTGGGTGTGGGATGGAATGAAAGATATGTAATAGGACCATGAGGGTCACATCATTTTCACTTTAAAGCATTCTTAAATTTCTTAAGTTTATTCATTGACTCCTGTGTTACTTAAAAGTGTATATTTGAATCTTGCTGTAATTTGGGATTATCCAGTTACCTTTCTGTTGCTGATTTTTTTACTCCTTCATGGTCTGGCAGCAGATACTGCTTATGATTTCTGTTTTTTTAAATCTGTTCATTGTTATATTTGTTACACGTGTGTCTTATGGCCCAAATGTGATTTATCTTGGTGAATGTTTGATGGAGGCGAGTGAAAAATGTGTATTCTGATGTTTTTTGAATGAAGTAATCTATAGATTTCAATTATCTACAATTGATTCATGATGTTGAATTCAACTGCATCCTTACTGATGTTCTGCCTGCTGGATCCGTACAGTTTTGAGAGAGAGTTGTTGAAGTCTCCAACTATAGTAGTAGATTTATTTATTTCTCCTTGCATTTCTATCGGTTTTGCCTCATGGAGTGTGAGGCCCTAGGTGCATGCACATAAAGAATTGTTATGTCTTCTTGGAGAATTGACCCACTTAACATAATGTAATACCTTTCTTTATCCATGATAACTCTTTTTAATTTGATGTCTACTGCATAGTACATACTGTTTTTATGCAGTTATCAGGTTTGTTGGGAAGAACCGTTTGGGAAAGGTTTGCATTGCATTTCCTCTTGACTTCTATTTGCTAATTTCACTCATTATCGAAGAAGACGCAAGGTCTGAAAGCCAAAGGTCCTGAGAAGTATTTTTGAGCTAGTCTTCTGTTAAAGTATGGCGAGATTATTAGGTATTAATCACATGAAGAACAGATGTCTTGTGACTTTGTAACTAAGATTTCTTCTTAGGGTGCCTGGGTGGCTCAGTCATTTAAGCATCCAACTTCCGCTCGGGTCATGATCTCATGGTTCATGAGTTTGAGCCCTGTGTTGGGCTCTCCACTGACAGTTCAGAATCTGGAGCCTTCTTCGGATTCTGTGTCTCCCTCTCTCTCTGCTTCTCCCCTACGCATACTCTGTCTTTCTCTCAAAAGTAAATAATACATATAAAAAAGTTAAAAAAAAAAAAGGCTTCTTATTTATCCCTTCCTCCTTGGATTTCTCTTCCTTCCCTCTCTCTTTCTCAGTAATTATTACCTAATAACTACAGCACACAATGGGAATAGAAAATTATGATCTATCAAAAATGTAAATGGTGATCCTGAATTACCCTAAATGGGGAAGAAACTAGTAAGTGTTCTAAATGTAAAACACAAGATTTTGTAAAGTCATTATTGGAAAGGGGCAGGGAGAGAGGAAAGAATATTCTCTGAATGCTGTATCATGCTGGAAAATATAATACATGTTGGAAAACCTTTTTGGCAAAGTAATCAACTTAGTACGTTATATATATATGCATTAATATCAGGTTCAGACAGATTAAATTGATTTGATAGGGAATTCTTTTGATACTCATTGTTTTCCTGATGGTCTATTTGTACTTAGTTTTCTGTTTTCTTTCTTTTTTTAAAATTTTTAGGGTTTTTTTTTTTTTTACATTTATTTATATTTGAAAGACAGAGACAGAGTGTGAACAGGGGAGGGGCAGAGAGAGAAAGAGACACAGAATCCAAAGACAGGCTCCAGGCTCTGAGCTAGCGGTCAGCATAGAGCCTGATGCGGGGTCGAACCCATGAACCGTGAGATCATGACCTGAGCCAAAGTCGGATGCTCAACCGACTGAGCCACCCAGGCGCCCCTGTTTTCTTTCTCGACAAATATTTACCTAGAACAGTGATGTAACACAGTTTATCCTAAACGTTACGTGATTTGGCAATCCTACATCCATTCTGGTGTACAGTTTAGTTTTTTGATAGGTAATCAGGTGTTCACTGTTTCTGTGTGTACTTTGCTGATACAGAAGTTGATTTCCCAGCATCATTTTATTCCTTGCTGTGGGAGCCACGCAGTCTTGGGAGCTGATCCCACCTCTAGTGGTGAGTCCTAATGAGTCTAAGTCAGGGGTTCTTATTTCCGGCTGTTCAGTGAGGATCACCTGGGAGTTTGCTGAAATTACAGATACCTGAGCGCCACTTAAAGCGATGAGACTTGATTATTGAGGATTTTTTTTGTTTTGTTTTTTGTTTTTTTTAATACTTCACAGGTGAGTCATAAGTACAGCCACAGTTGAGAGCAACCAACCCTGGGGGCCTGTTAGTTTTAGGTTCCGTGGCGCAAGCTTTCAAGCCTAAGTCCTTAGCGACAGGATTGCCCTGGCCACAAATACAGGTCAGGAATGCACAGATGATCTAGTTTAGGAAATGGGACCAGAGAGGAAATGGCTGTGTACTTCTTTGTTAAAATTCCTCCCTTTAGAGAGAAACCTGTTGAAATATTTGATCTCTCATGTGTCTGAGTGTCATATTTGTTTGGTATAAGGCCCAATATTTCTGCATCCATGTTGTTACCAACCCCTATAGATAAAAAGAGTAGAGAAAAACACAGGGAAATGGGGTAGTCACTGGGTTTATCAACCCTAAGTCTATAAGTAGACTTACTGCTAATGTTTATGTGTATGAAATTAACCAGTTGATTTCCTCCCATAAGACTTGGGAGACTTATAGTTTTTATATCTTTGGCTTAATAGCTTAACTATGCCTGATGCAACAATGAATTTTGTCTATAAGCACTTGTATTCAAACCTGGACTTCTTTTTAAGTTATTTAATGTATGGATGCCAGAGTAGTCACTCCATCATTGTCTGTACTTACAGTTACTTTCATAAAACATTGTTTTTTCTTAACAAATTTTTTTTTTGTTTTTGTTGTTGAGCATATGTTTTCTCCTGTATGTCCTTACGAAGTTCGGCAAGTATAGTGGACACAGAAGTTGGCAAATATTAGAAGCTTAGGTGTTAGAAATGACAGTATTTTTATCCAACTGTGGAATAAGTCTCTCCACAGCATACTGCTTATTTGAATACTGATACTATTACATCATTGGCAATGTCTTTACATGTGTTTTAACAAGACAGATTGCAAAAACAATGCATTTTTGCTTGTTACTTTACTGTTTTCTACGTATTATTTTAGCCAAATAAAAGGTAGGGAAGAGTATGTACCATTTGTCCTTTTTATCATTATGAACCCCCCTCCAAAGAAGTTTCTAATCATAACATCCACGCATAGTTTTATAAAGTACCGCTTCAAACCATGAGATTTTCATTGGAGTTCTCTTGTTTTAGGGTGAGGACAGTTTTTTTCTTTTTATGGAAACTTCGGATGTGTAAATGTCAGTGAGAGCAGCTAAACAACAATCACACATACTGTGTGAGCCAAACAAAACACATCTGGCTTGCTGGCGAACGGTATGTACCCTTTAGAATAGTTAGAAAATTACAGCCAGGAGCCCGAGCTAGGATTGAGGGTCTTCCCTCTGTCCCACCCCCAACTCTTGCCTAATGTGGACCTTCTTTCCTAAAGTACGCTGGTCACTCCTCAGCAACTTGGGCCCACCTTCCTCCCTCATTGTTTGCTGGGAATGACCAGGTATGAAGAATTAGTATAAAAAAAAAAAAATGTGTTTTCTCTCTTAAGTATGTGCTTTCTACGTTTTGTTTCCTACTCGTTACCTTTATAGGTCACCCAAATTAGATCAATGGATTAATTTTCAGATTTAGGGTTGGATGTTATCTGAAAGCCTTTCCTTTAAATCTTTATCATTATTTGTGAAGCTGCCTCCTCCCTGCTGGCTGTTAATTATATTGTCCTGAGAAGTGAAAGTTCTAACACGGAGCTCTTTAGCTCTTATAGCTTACAAATTAAATTATGTTATATGAGTGTATATGTGTGTGTATGTGTGTGTGTGTCAATTTCTGCATAAATTATAGACCAATTCACAATAACACAGTAATACAAAAGAAACTAAGAAAGAATTGAATTTCCTAGTCGAGTTGATGGCAAAGTCATACTTCTTCACAAAACTTGTATTAGGATCCAAATTTCAGAGTAGAGTGCAAGGTATTTTTAGCTGAAAAAAGTCTGTCAGACGTGTTGTTCCAAATCGCTGGCGGCTGAAAGCGTGAGGTCTTCTGTGATGGCCACAGATAAGGAGATCGTTAGGGCCCCCCACTCTGCCGTCCTGTGGCCTGGCCCCCTCGGTGGGAGAGAATGGGACAGTAAACAGTTACCTTCCTACACCGCTTGGGCAGGAGTGAAGAATGCAGTTGTCAGCTTATCTGCAGAACAGGCTCTCGGGGGCCTCTTCAGATGTTTTCCATGATTTTATGGGACAGCTCTGGTGCTTCGCCGTCACTGCCACAGTGTCATCCTTCGTTGTGGGCCGGGGGAAAAAACCGCCATTAAATAAAGACTTGGATACAGCAGTGATTTTCTGAGTGCTTAATTTCTTTGGATAAAATGGCTAAGGGTATTTCTTGTAACTCAATAGGTAAGAGTTCCAGTGAAATCCTCATTTCCTTTATCTAAAAAAAAAATCCCTGGCTTTTTAAATATAAAATACTAGCACATCGTTAAAGAATTACACAGGGTAAAAGAATTTTATGATGAAAAATGCTTGTCTTTCCCACCCTAGATGCTGACATTCCTACACATACAAACACACACACACACACACACACACACACACACATACACACACACACACATACAAACACACACTTAGATTTTGAATTTTTAATGTAGCCTTCAAACTAAAAATAAGTGTAAGATTTTAGTTTCTAAAGAGATAGGCCTGTGGTTCTTATACTGGATTTCTAAAATAGAGAAGAACTAGTCAAGCAACCTTCAGGGTCTATCAAAGGAGATGAGACTTTGATCAGAGATAGTCTGCATGACAGAGAGACAAGAGATTTGGGTCTTGTTTAGAACGTTGTCTTTTCTCTGTTCTCTTCCTTGAAGGATGGTAAAAGGGACGCTTTTCTTTTCAGGCCAAGCCACGTGTATTTCTAGACCTCTCTCAGTTTTAGGGAGAGTCTTCACAAAGAGAAGGTCAAGACCTCAGTACTCAGCTCAGTGTTTCCTAGGCTCTGGCCAGGACTCCAAGGTTTATTTGGCAGGAATGTTCATGGAGAAAGTTCTCATGACTCTCTTGGAGATGGAGAGTTTACAAATACAGACAGAGAGACCTGTGTCTTGCCTGTAGCTACCTCAAGGCAGAATAAGGAGAGAAAGTTGCTGTGGACCAAACCTTCATTATTATCAATCGGGGTTGGGACGATGTGTGAGTTTATCACAAGCCAAATGGGCAAAGAATGTAACTTGACTGGAAGCATCTTTATGAACTTCTTCCCAAACGTCACTTGGGGATGGTAATGAGAGGACTCTAGAAAGAGGAGACTTTTGGTTGGAGTAGTAGGGGCAGCAAATGAGGGAGTCTAACAAGAAGTCAACTGGAGGAAGCAAGATGCACATCAGGGTTTGTGCAGCATGGAGGTTTTCTTGAGAGAACCATCGTCCAGCAAACATTACATCCGGCACCTGACTGCCCTACTGAGAGTTGATGCCATTAATCCTATAGGAGACCTCCGCGTCTCTTCTTTGAACCTCACCTCTGGCAACGAGGGATCCCCAGAAGCAGCAGAGTAGAGGGAGTGGAGGAGGAGGAGGGTGTGATAAACTATCAAAAGGAGTGGAAGGGGAGAACCTGCCTTCATCCTGATTGCATCACCTCACAGCAGGTGGGGGTAGGGAAGAAGTGCAGGCGTAGATGTGGTTTGGACTATAGAATGTGCTTAATTTATAATCGTATCAAAAGTTCTTTGAAAAGTCATATGAAAAGTTAGGAAAAGTCATATTTATTAAGAACACAGTTTTCGTGAATTGACAGTGATCCAGAATCTATGGGATGATAGGAAAGGACACTACAAACACAGAAACATGAAGTGTATTTCTGTTTTACCCAATGTTAAACTCTTTTTTTAAAAAATATTTATTTATTTATTTATTTATTTATTTACGTAGAGTGTGCAACTGTGAGGGGGGAGGGGTACAGAGAGACTCAAAGAGAGAATCCGAAGCAGGCTCTGCGTGCTGGTGAGGAGCCTGCCCAACTCGTGAGGCAAGAACTCAAGAACCATGAGATCATGACTTGAGCCTAGATCATGAGTTGGAGGCTTAATTGACTGAGTTCCCCAAAGCCCCCCCCCCCAGTGTTAAACTCTTAAAGACATTTATGCATATGGAAAATTTGTCTATGTCTACTTACTAAGCACAAATGTGAAATACTGCTTGTGATGCTTTATACTTCTCCTCTGTAATATATTCTACTTATCTCTTATTTATTTCTTTTTTAAGAGAGAGAGAGAGAGAGAGAGAGAGAGAGCATAAGAGTAGAGTGGGGGCAGAGAGAGCACGGGGCACAGAAAATCTGAACCAGGCTCTGTGCTGACATCAGAGAGCCCTGATGTGGGGTTTGAACTCATGAATCCTGAGATTATGACCTGAGCTGAAGGCAGGTGCTTAACCAACTGAGCCACCCAGGCATCCCAATTTTGCCTTATGTCTTAAATGAGTGTGCTGCTTTGGTTATAGTAATGTTAGCTGCTCTGACAGGTAAGTTTCAGTGACTTAACTCATTAAAAGCGTATCTCTTGCTCACCTGATGAGCCATAGGCTTTCCTCCATGGTCCTTACTGCAGCCTTGAACACATGGTGTCCAAGCTACCTGGACCCCCTGCATTAAACAGAGAGAGCATAGAGATAGAATGGGAAGCACCTGATGCACAAACTGATTCTGTTCGCATGTCACTGACCTCTTGTATGTGACCTCCCTTGCCTGTCAGAGCAGCTTGGATATAGAGTCTAAATCTGTAACCAGTGTGAAGAGTAAAGGGCTCTTTTAGTGATTAGCTTACTATAACGAGAAGCTGATGTAGTGACATTTAACCTCAAAAGAGTTATAGACGATCCCATTTTATGATACTGCATTTTATGCGGTTTATATGACCTGATCGCTATTGGTGAAGGCACAAGAGTTTTCCAGTATTTTTCTGTTTCAAACACTGCTGCAAAGAACATTCTTAGTTTTGAATTTGGGCACATATGTGTGTCCCTAACATACATTCTTAGAAGTGAAACTCTCAGTTGAAAGAGTATGGATTATTTAGAATTTTTAGAATTATTGCCCTCCAAAGAGAGACTTATCAACGACGCATTTAACGCTAGTTTATGAGGTTGTCTCTTCTGCCTACCGCTACCCCACTCTGCCTATTTCAATTTGAATTTTTTTCTTTTAATAAATACAAAATGTTTTTGCATTCATTAGATGTAATTATTCCTTAGTGCTCTTGTAGATAACTGCTACAAGCTAGTTTTCCTCTAGTAAAGTGGGTAGAGGGTGGGTGGCAGATCGGGACTCTATCACTTAACCAGTTTTGTGGCTTAGGCAAGTTATTGCTTTGCATTACCTGGGCTTATATTTCTCACTGGGAAAATTGAGATGTTAGATTTGACTTTTCTAAGGATCTTTAAGTTCATACACATAATGTATACATATACATTCTCATACACATTTGCAAACAGTGCAGCTTTAGGTCGGGAGTATGCTGATAATAGATTTGTCAATAAAATCAAAGACATTCCACTAAAATTAGAGTCATTCAGGGCATTTAAGAGACAGAATGCTAACCAGAACATGGCACCCTATTATGTATTGTGGTACTTTATAATCCTGCAAAAACCAGATGTTACTACAATAATACACAGTAAATATGTTTAAAGCCAAGTAAACAAAAACAAATGTTTTATATTCAGCTTTATGTCTTAAAGAAGTTTTTATTTTTGAGAGAGAGATAGACAAAGCATGAGCAAGGGAGGAGCAGAAAGAGACGGAGACACAGAATCTGAAGCGGGCTCCAGGCTCTGAGCTGTCAGCACAGAGACTGACGCCAGGCTCAAACTCATGAACCGTGAGACCATGACCTGACCCGAAGTCGGATACTTAACTAACTGAGCCACCCAGGAGCCCCTACTTTTATGTTAAATTACATTAAGTTTTCAGTTTATAGATTTGTTTTAGGTTCTTTAGTTAAATAATCTTGTAAAGATCTTTCTGTTGACAAGGAATTAGAAAGTAGAATATTTACACAATTTCTTAATGAAACATAGCAAGTATGTGATCTTAAAGTGAAAGATTATTTTTTTTAAATTACTAGTGATATTCTACAGATGTTTGCTGCTTAATATGCTTCAGCTAAACTTTTATCTGACTTTGTCTATAGGCAGATTATTAGGACTCACGTTGCGAACATAGGGTCTGTTTTCTTATGTGTGTATGTGTGTGTGTGTGTATTCCCTTGCCCTATGTGGGGTATTTGAGCAATATTTGAGGAATAATTGGTAAGCTCTCTGCATCATTTACAATCGTTTTGGGTTGTTAGAAGGCACATACGAATGGAAAAACTGTGACTGTGATATTCCAGCTGGAAGATCTGTGCTTCAGGCTGTATGTCCTAGTAATGGAACTTCATGACCAGTGGCTCTGGGAGAAGACTGTATATTTGGAGGGGGGGAGGGGTCTTGGGGGAGGGGAGAGAGGCTGACCATGGGGTTCCGTTTGCCTGTAATGCGATAGCAGCTATTGGATTAGAAGTCAGTTGGGAGCCAAGATTCACCCCTCATTTGAAGGAGAATCTGACAACGGAGGCAAGCAAGGCCTCGGGCAAATTTCTAAGGCCAGTCGCCACCGTCTTTGCTTTACGTGAGCTCTACTGGGACCGAGGCAAGGCTGTGAAGCAGTGTTCCCGGTTGTGATTTCTAGTCCCCGCTCTCTGACTTGCATTTCTCCTTCGCCTGTGGGGTCAGAAAGGTCTACAAACGCTAGGCCCTAAAATGGAAGAGCCGTGATATTTAACATAAGGCATTATCTTTCGATTCCAAATGCAGTGCTCTTTTGCATCATTGTTGAATCAAATTTATTGGATTATAAGCTATATTAGAGTAGAGGTTTTATCTTTGTGTTCATCTCATTCCACTGACTGATTTCAGGACAGATGGTGTGTATTTGGTACTTTTAACTGAACATGGGAGCAAATAAATAACTGAATACAGGAAGGAGGAAATCACACTTTTTAATGCCTAGACATGAATTGCTTTCAATGTTTTAATACATCAAAATGATAAAAACGTTGTCATGTGCGACTGAAATGTAAATATTGAGCTTAAAATAGACTTGAAATGATTTTTAATTATTACCTCTGAAAGTCAACATGAAGAATAGTGCTTTAAGGCTTTAGTCCTCAAAGCTGCGTTTTGCACCGTTGTTTTTGTGTATGTTTAAGTGTTTCCCATCGAGTATGTTAAAAACAATGAATTCAGTGGCCATTTGGAATGCCTGGCAGTAGCCTTTTGTCAAGTTGTGGAAGCTTCCAAAGTGGGTATCTTGGAGGTTAACCTGCAGAAGCCCTGTGGCCACGGGATAGACATGAGCATGAGTGTTGTATACAGTGAAGGAACATGTTTTCTATCAAACAGACCAATTAGAAAATAATCTGCTTATCTCAGAAGAACAACATTCCCAGATGGTTTTTCAATGGTTGGAAATTGGTTATTTGTTAAATGAGCCCAAACTGTCACCTTGTCACTGGAAAACAAATTGCCAATGTAGAGTACAGGCAAGTCTTCATTAGGTGACTCCGAGAAGGGAGGCAGGTAACCCCACAGGATAGCTATTTACTTTGAAAAAGTAAGGTGAGATTTAGGGCGGCCTGAAAGAAGGAAATTAAATCTTGTTAGTGCTAGCTCTCATTGTCCCAGGCTAGAAATCATCAGTGGTCCCCTGAGGCTAGAGTCCTACCCTCCAGCCTATTTCACTTGAAGTGCACCTTCCACAGGGATGCTGGGCGGGAAATAAGAACAGAACTGATTACAAGCAAGTGGTTTTAGATCTACTTTCAGAATGTATCTTGAATGCGACCCCTTCTCACCCATTCAGACATTCTAGGTCAAATGGCTCTTGAAGAGAGATTTCCTAGTTTCGACTCAGAAATGTCTTTTTCTTATCTAAGTGGCAAATACTTAATCTTCCTTCAGTGACAATTCACATAAGTCCCCTCTCTGAGAGGCTTCCGGATTTTCCTCAGGCAGAGATTGTACCTTTACTGTGTTCTCACAGAGTGTAGTTCATGCCTCTTTATATATCTTAACATTTTGAGCTACAGTTTGTAATTCTGTATTTCCTCCCATTTGTCGATTCAAACTCCCCGAAGGTAGTTTGGTAGTCCTGAGGCAACTCCCTAGGATGTACTAGGTCGTCTTGCTAATGAACAGGTCACCATGGCAGGATTAAGATGGTTTGTGAGGAATGGGATCACGACATAAAACAAGATCAGGGGACTTTGGGGTTTGTTGAATCTGGCAACTTAAGCTTCCATGTTAATGGTATCAAGTTCATGTTTTCTGTAGTCAAGCTTTGTCTTTCATGTACTATATTTGAGTTTACTTTTAAATAATCCCAGTGGGCAGGTTCCTAGATATTTTACAAATGAAGAAAACTCCATCATAAATGCTTTGCAGAAGTTCAAGCAGAGCCAGCTTTTGATTCCAAGCTGGAAGGCAGCATGACCGAGAGAAAGGGGGTGAGTGTCAGAGTCAGGAAGGCCTGGACTTTGAGCAGGTGGGTGAACTTGCAAAGTTAAATCAATTTTCTGAGACTGAAGATACTTTTATTTGTAAAATGCAAAAACACAAGCAAAATTCCTAGGAACGTGGTTGGCTTTTATTAGGAAGTTGCAAATGTTTTATTTCTATTTTTGATGGTAAGAGCTAGACAGGAGATGTTGTAGTCTTTGGTATCTTTCTGATAGACTTTCTGAGCTATTTTATTTCCCTTTTCCTCACTGTTACATACTGCTATTTTCCAAGGGATCTTTTCTGGCTCCAAATCGATTATGGATGCATGAAAAGGAATCCTGTAAACTCCTTTTTAGTAAGGTGTTAGAATACAAGTAATAATATAAGAGCTTCGATTTACTGAGGACTGCATATACCATGTACTCAAACATACTGCCTGTATTTGCACCCAATTTACAAGTTGCGGATTATAATCTCCAGATTTTGGAAAACATATCTGGGCTCAAAAGTTGAGTAACATGTCCGAGGCTGTGCAGCTAGGAAGCTGAGCAGCTGGTATTCAATCACAGCCAGAGCCAACTTCAATATCAGACTTTCTCTGTTATGCAAAGGTTTCTCTTGCTCAAGAGGAACCAGTCAGCTGGCCTCTTGGATCAGATGGGAATATTCTTGGCTAGGGAAAATTTTGTAGGATATTCTCAAACCTTATTATGTGGCTATGGGTCAAGTCTCTGGCCCTCCATGAGTCCCAGGCCCTGTTATATAAGATAGGACCCCGTTTTCCCTAGGCTTTGTCCTCAGAAGTGCTTGGCAGAGATACACTGCTATGGACATCTGTCAGGCTGTGCTGAGTAGAGTTGAGTGGGATTTTTCTGAGGTTCGGTGGGGGAATTCTTGGGGCTGGACGGAAGGAAGAAAAAGGTCATAGGGAAGAATCTTTACCCTGACTACAAGGAAGACACTACAAATTCAAGTCAAGTAAACAGAGTATCTCAGTGTTGAGTTTAAGATAGTATTTCCTGGAATGAGAAAGGGCTTGTGAGGGGGAGGCTAGGCTCCGGTGAAAGAGGACTAGGTTGGGAGTAGGTTCTGAGGCCAAGTGGTGAAGTGCAGAGAAAAGAGGGGACTGTGCCCATGTAAATGGCTCCTTGCATCTGTATTTGGGGCTTTGTTAGTAGGAAATAATGGACATGGAACAGGATGATATTTAGTATGAAAATCCTACTGAGCTTTCTTAAGAATATGCAAGACAATATTGACAGTAAAACTTCTAACTAGCTTAGTTCTGGACATAGTGGAGCAGGTTTGATTTGGGGGTTTATACGGTGGTCGTGGGCAAGGAGAGGGGCCACCATAGAAGATCTGGTAGCAACAAGATTGCCTGTTTGAAAGACTTGTTCTGCGTCCAACATTGTTTTCTTTCTACGTTAGTCCTGAAAATTTGTATATAATAAGAGAATAAATGTTGCTTAAAAATACACACTTTGTATTTACAGAATTATGCAGACTGTCCTAAGAATAACAACTGAACAGACTCAGTCATGATAACCGATTTTTCCATGATGCATAAAATGATACTTTTAAGGACTGTCTTGAATGCCAGGTAGCCTGGTTTTAGTAAACATCTTTGCTGTATTAAACCAGTTAGACTTTTGGTTTGTTCATGATTTTCTTTTGCCTTACAGGCAACAGGACACATTAAACCTTTTTAAAAAAATTTATTTATTTAAAAATTTTATTTATTTATTTTTTAAATTTATTTTTGAGAGACAGAGAGAGCACGAGGAGGGGAGGATCAGATTGAGAGGGAGACACAGAATCTGAAGCAGGCTCCAGACTCTGAGCTAGCTGTCAGCACAGAGCATGACACGGGACTCAAACCCATGAACCATGAGATCATGACCTGAGCCGAAGCCGGACGCTTAACTGACTGAGCCACCCAGGTGCCCCTAAATCTTTTTATTTTAACATTAAGTAATACCATTAATTAGATGTGGTTATACACCTTTCTTCCACATCAAATTAAGCCTAAGATAAGTGGGAGACAATGATAGAATTTTATTTTTATAGTGGAAAATACTTCTTGATTTTGGTTTCCTTAGGACACGTATATGTTTCAGTTAACTTCACACGTGGGTCTTCAGTGGCTCTACCTTGCTGGGCAGCCATTGAAGTCCCTTGACGGGACCGAACGGGGTCAGAGAAACAGGTGCCAGAAGGATACAGAGCTGTGACTAGGCCTACTGAGTGTCACTAGACTTTCTACAGGAAGAGGAGAGCTGACAAATGGTCATTGAAATAATCACCTTAAATTAAGGAGATGGCGCTTTTAGAAATGGATAAAACAAATTTGAAATATGTGTTTTGAAAAGTATTCTGCTTTCCTGTGGAAGTGAGACACCTGTCAGGAGAATTGATAACTTGCTTTTACACTAATTTGCCACCCCACAGTCAAAATAAAGCCAACATCTATTTTATGCTAGGTAATGGGGGATGATTTAATATTTGAACAAAGAAACATGAGTTGAATAATGAATGATGACCATAAATGTGTCGCTGGGTATAGGTTGACAAAAGAAGTCAGTTTTGTTTGCACATTGAGAAGATGAACTTGAATTATCTGCTATAAGAAATACTTCAAATCCTACTTAAATCAAACTAATGCAATGAGAAAAGATACCATTAATTTTATTTATGTTCTGGTTTGAAGCTTAGATTGCATATTGAACCCAGAGAACTTTCTTAAGTTTCATTGATAGTGATGGAATTTAACTCCATTGCTATTGGAAATTTCATCTAATAAATTAAACTGGACTGATTAAGTTTAGACCATTTTTTTTTTCTTGTCCCAGTTTCATTTCTTTGTTTAAACTATTGATCACTGTGCTGTGTCTTTCTAGCATGTTTCTCTGACCCCATTCTGGACTGACAAGGGTCTTCAAAGCTGGCCAGTGGGGTATCGCCATTGAAGAGGCAAGAATACAGTTGATTGAAACTGTACACTGAACTAAAAGATAGAAAGCAATGGCTTAGAACACTGCTGTAAACTAGAAAGCAAATCCAACTTTGGCACTATGGGAGAATTTAGTTAGATTAAGAGTATTCTTAGATGCAGGCAGATAATTCTCTTATCTGCTTTGTTCTAATCCGCATGTATAGAGTCTTAGCTTTGATTGAGTCCTGAGTCTATCTCCCATAACCTCAGGAGCACGCCTCAGTCCTGTTAGGAAACAGTTTGAATCTTCAATAAAATACAGTATTTTTGGAAATGAGAAGAGCAGTCAATATCCAGAATCCAGAAATAAATTTCTGAATCCAGAAATGCGAGACTGTTCTCTGTTAAGACAGAATTTCAATTTTGAAATTTCACTCGGCTATTTTGATTTAGAATTTACCAACCTGCATTCCCCGAAGGAAAAAAGGTTAGTATTTGTGAGCACCGTATAGTTTTAGAAGTGAAACGTTGTCTCTCCCAATTTTCTAACTTGGGTCCTGGTCACTTTCCATCCAGTGAAATGTTTCCCATTACTTCATATGATGTAAATAAAAAGTACTGCATTCCCCTGTATTTTTAGTTTGGCAACATTAGCTTGAAATTTTATCTCTGATTTTAGACGAAAGAATCACTTAGGAAAAGAAAGACATGCATGTGAAAGCCAGCGTCTAAAAATAGTTTCTAAATATGAAGCAAAGAAAGAACAGTAGTCTTCCTTATAATTAGAGATGTGCCAGAATGTTGAAGCAGAGAAATAAGACTCCATTATGGAAAGAAGAGAAAAATGGGGGAAAAAGCTACTGAGAAAGAAGAGTTTTAAAATTTTATTTATGAGGATACTAAAACGATTAAATACTTCTAAGTAGATTTTTTATTTCTACCTTATTCAAAAGATGTTGATTTGAAAACACACACACACACACACACACACACACACACACGTGTACATACACAGAGTCTGAGAGAGTAAGACAAAACTGTAGGTACAAATAAGAAATATATATTTCCTGGGGCACCTGGGTGGCTCAGTTAGTTAAGTGTCTGACATCAGCTCAGGTCATCATCTCCCAGTCCGTGGGTTTGAGCCCCACATCGGGCTCTGTGCTGATAGCTCAGAGCCTGGAGCCTGCTCGGAGCCTGTCTTCCTCTCTCTCTGCCCCTCCCCAACACACACTCTGTCTTTCTCTGTCTCTCTCTCAAAAATAAATAAACATTTAAAAAAAGGATATATTTCCTAGCAGACTATGAAAAGTTAAACATGCAGACAGCATAGTATATAATTGTCAGCTAAACCAAACAAAAAGAATCATCCTCAAATTCCATGCCTGATATTTGTAGTTTCATTCAGTTAAACACATGTGTGTTAGTGATATAGTGTATAAAATGACTGCAATAATTTTATATGGTACAGAATGCCAGATATATATTTATACACAAATCCTCTTTTCTCCCAGAGTGTTGTAAGTGATTATAAGGGATTGACTTTCAGTATTCTGAGATATGCAATTTTGTAAAATCCAGAAATTCACTGCAAAATCTGTACAATCTGTAATTTAAAAAAATCTAAGTGCTTAAAATGCAAAACACAGCAAAACCTATATTTACTGACAGGTTTTTCCAGCTTTTGGACATAAAACATTTAGGAGTTATGTTAAAACAAATTTTTGAAAATGATATGTGTATCATTATAAATAGAATGCCGCCTAATTCTGTAAAAACATAGATGATTTTTAAAAAAATTTTTAAATGTTTATTTATTTTTGAGAGAGAGAGACAGAGCACAAGCAAGGGAGGGGCACAGAGAGAGAGGGAGATACAGGATCTGAAGCCAGCTCCAGGCTCCATGCTGTGAGCACAGAGCCTGAAGCAGGGCTCAAATTCAGGAGCTGTGAGACCATGACCTGAGCTGAAGTTGAACACCTAACTGACTGAGCCACCGAGGGGGCCCAAAACATAGATGATTAAGAGTATATATCCTCTCTCTCCTTTGTTGTGTTACATTTAAAATAGAGGTGGGGAAATGGTGGATTGGGACAGGAACCTAGTCTGCAGATTAAAATAATCTTTATAATAATAAATATTATTATTATTAATAATAAATATAATAATAAATAAAAAATAAAATATTCTCTTTGGAAAGCAGGAGACTGAACAAATAATTTGATAATTTGAATATATTTATATGGTAACTGCACCTCCAGGTAATTTTCGTTTCTTAGAATCTTACACAATTCCTCACGCTTCAAAGTCACATGCTGGCTACAAATGTCAATTTAGCTGAGAACCTCTAAATAGTAGAAATGTCAGAATCACTGATTAGAACCTCTTCAGAAAGAGTTTTGTGGGGGTTGTAGTTGTAGTTGAATCCAGTCTTTGGTTCCCAGGTCTACTCAGCTTTATTGGTGAACACCAACTTGATCAAGCTTTTGGTATAAACATGAACTTGGTAGAAATAATTCTTAGACCAGGAAGTAGTCTGTTACCTTGTAGTTGGGGTACGTATTTATTAATCAAACAGTTGATATCGGTAATTCAAGATGCCCTTTTTGTGGTATTAAGATATTGATGAAATAAAATCATTATGCATAAATTTCCTGAGTAAACAATGATTTATCCTGAGAGAATTGGATAGCCATTAAATCTATTTAGCAAGCTGTAGAAAGGGCAGATTGCCCACAAAGGTGCACCCCTCTGCTCACAGACCAATAGCTGTGGAGTATAGAGTCTATTTCTCTACCAATGTTCAATAAGCTCAAACAAAATCTTACTATCCATTTACTCTTCAAGATACATGCTAAAGACCCCTCTTAGGGAAGCATGTTGGAACTAAGATGAATAGCCTTATAAATGATTAGGTTGGCCGATTTCTTTGGTGGTAACCAAGTCTCACTTAGGTAGAATTATTTGTGTATATGCTAAGATTGTCTATTTTGTTAATAATTTTGGCTTTTTAAATTTTTAGGTAAAAATGTTTTAATGTTTATTTATTTTTGAGAGAGAGAGAGAGAGAGCGAGCACAAGCAGAGGAGGGGCAGAGAGAAAGGGAGACACAGAATCTGAAGCAGTGTCCAGGTTCTGAGCTGTCAGCACAGAGCCCAATGCGAGGTTCAAACCCACAAACTGTGATATCATGATATGAGCTGAAGTCGGACACTTAACTGATTGAGCCACCCAGGCAACCCTTTGTATTTTTAAAATATATATTTTTAAAATTTATTTTGAGGGAGAAAGAGAGAGAGAGAGAGAAAGAGAGAGAGAGAATGCATACCAATGAGAAGGAGAGGGCTAGAAAGAAGAGGGAAGAGAGAATCCCAAGCAGGCTCCATGTTGGGGAGCCCAAGCATCCCACTGTGGGGCTTGAACTGTGAGATCATGACCTGAGCCAAATCAAGAGTTGGCCATTCGACCAACTGAGCCACCCAGATACCTTTTGCCTTTAACTGCTCTAAAACAGAGACATAACATTAGTGTTAATGAAAAGATGATAATAATGAAAGATACATAAATTTAACCACTTTACAATGAAAATTTCTTACGCTTAAGCTCACCCTAAAAAAGATTAACCATATCAGGTGAAGGTGGACAACAAAAGATCTGTATCAAGACTGTGTACTGACAGGAGGCTGGGTGGCTCAGTTGGTTGAGTCTGCCTTTGGCTCGGCTCATCATCTCATGGTTTGTGAGTTTCAGCCCCTTTCCCCACAGTGCCTGGCTCAGATCCTCTGTCCCCCTCTCTGTCTGCCCCTTTCCTGCTTGTGCTCGTAAGTAAGTCAGTAAATAAATACATAAATAAACAAATAAACACATGTTAAGAGAATGTATTGAAAACAAGTTTTTGTAAAACAATAAGATAAATGAGTAGTCCAATGTAAAATAGAGGAAAACATGGTTTTGGCATTTAAAAGGAGAAGAAACACAAATTGCCAAGGCAAATAGGAAAACACAATCAACCTCTACCATCACTACAAATTGATAATGTTTTACTCTAAATAAACTGGATAAAATAAGTTCTGGTGTATGTTTGGAACAATAACATGTATCAGTGATAAGAGAGTAGATTGCTACCAGCCTTGTAGAAAACGATTTGGCATGATCTTAGGAATCCGGGGATGGACACGTGTTTACCTCCCAGCAATTCTTTTTCTAGGTTTACACCCTGAGCAGTGATTTTCAAAGCCTAGGTTGCTGCCACTTTGTGGGAGATTTTAACGTTAATTCAGCAACCTACTATAAACTTGTTAAAATGAAATATAATAGTATTGATAACAGTAGAGTGCAATAAATTAAAGAATATTGACATGAAGAAATAGGGTAAACTTTTGCTTCAGTTATGTGTGCGCACATACATGTGGTGAACATATGTGTGTTCTGGGCTGCTGTATAGTGGGTCTCCATTAAAAAAAAAAAGCTACCATCCTAGAGGAGAAATTTCATCTGTTCCCTAAAAAACATGTGCAAGAATATTTAAGAAAGTATTATTTCTTATTTTTAAATGTTTGTTTATTTTTGAGAGAGAGAGAGACTGAGCATGAGCAGGGGAGGGCCAGAGAGGAAGACAGAATCTGAAGCAGGCTCCAGGCTCTGACCTGTCAGCCCAGAGCCCGATATGGGGCTCAATCCCATAAACCATGAGATCATGACCTGAGCCGAAGTTGAAGGCTTAACTGACTGAGCCATCCAGGCGCCCCCCAAAAAGTATTGTTTCTGATGAAGAAAACTGGAAACGTCTCAAATGTCTGCAGGGAGGCAAATGGTTAATTAGTGGTCTCTTGATACAATAGACCACTCAAGAAGAAGAAAATGAACTGAAAGGGCATCTGGGTGGCTCAGTTGGTTAAGTGTGGGACTGCTTGTTTCAGCTTAGATCATGATCTCACAGTTCGTGAGTTCGAGCCCTGCATTGGGCTCTACACTGACAGCCTTGAGACAACTTGGGATTCTCTCTTTCCCCCCTTCTCTCTAACCCTCTTCAGCTCATGCTCACTCTCTTTCTCTCAAAATAAGTAAATAAACTTAAAAAAAAAAAGGAAGTGAATGGAAGCATTGCACATCAGAATTAACCATCTCAAACACATGTTGAAAAAAAAGAAAAGAACAAGCTGTAGGAGACAGTAATGCATTAATTTTGTAAAACAACAAATAAAACTGAACAACATTATATAGGCTGCATCCACTGTACTAAACACCATGAAGAAAAGAAAGTGATGAGCACGAGTTTTAGAAGAATGAGGACCTCAAGGGTGGTAGGAAAGTCAAAGCATATGGTTGGGGCGGAACACCGTCTTCACGTGTATTGGTAATGTATTACGTAGAATTGTGGATCTGTGCGCATCTGCGTTTTATTGTTGTTTCTACATTGAAGACCTACTCTTTGTAAGCACTAAATGTTTAATAAAATCAACTCCAAAAACAGTTTTCACTCTAACATGTCGTATTGTATTCCAGGGGCTCTTTATAGGCCTATCATAATGGATTCTAGAGTTTTTACTAAACATCTGTCCTGTTGGTGTATTTTTAGTTTCAGTTCTGTATGATGGGGTAAGTTGAGGGTTTCTTCTTCCTAATTTACTGACACCCCAGTCATGACCTGTGTCATGTGAACCTCTCCCAGGTTTTCACTAAATACAAGTTGATGACTGGTTGCTGCTTTAATATTTTCCCACTTTGCCATCCCTATGACCTGAATTCTAGTGGAAGCCCTTAGCTTCTTTCACCTGCCCTGTTGTAAGGGAATGTTAATTTCTCCATTCTCTTATTGTTTCCACATTATATGTATTTTATTTAGTGTCAACAGTAATTATTTATTTTTTAAATCTTATTTTTGAGAGACAGTGTGTGTATGTGTGCAAGTAGGGGAGAGGCAGAGAGAGAGGGGGAGAGTGGATCCTAAGTGGGCTCTGTGCCAACAGCAGAGAGCCTGTCCCAAGGCTTGAACTCATGAACCTTGAGATTGTGACCTAAACCGAAGTCGGCCGTTTAACTGACTGAGCCCTCTAGATGCCCCTACAATAATTATCTTAAAATGCAGGTATGTTTGTGCACTCCTTATTATCCATGCTGTAGGTAGACTTCTAAACATGGGGATTCACCTGTGACATAGAGTAACCTAGAACATAATCTTGATCTCTTTCTCTCTCTAGCCTGATTTTTCTACTTTGTCCTTTCACACACCTTCCTCCTCTAGCACTTGATGCTTCAATACTATAGTTCTTGAACTTCAGTATGTGTGAGAATCATCTGAGGACTTAAGATACCTCTTTTAGGGGTGCCTGGGTGGCTCAGTCAGTTAAGCATCTGGCTTCAGCTCAGGTCATGATCTTGCAGTTAGTGGGTTCAAGCCCCATGTCGGGCTCTGTGCTGACAACTAACTCAGAGCCTGGAGCCTGCTTCGGAATCTGTGTCTCCTTCTCTCTCTGACCCTCCCCTGCTCATGCTCTCTCTCTCTCTCTCTGTCTCTCAAAAATAAATAAATAAATTTTTTTATTTATAAAAAATTTTTTAAAAAATACCTCTTTTACTTGGACAGCCTTGGTCTTTCACATGCTTTTTTAGTTCTCCAATTGATTCTGGTATATCAAAGACTGAGAATTTTTGTTCTTATGCTAATGATAGCTTTTTGCCTTTCTAAAGCTGCTCCTTCTTGCACTGTAAAAAATGCCTTCTCACACTTCTTTCCTTTTGTTGTTTTCACCCTCTGTGTGTGTTCTCCATTCCTGGGGTAGTCTCATTCACTTTTCATATCTTTATTTACTAGCTACCTAGTTCTGCTTGCTTCCATTCAGCTCCAATATAATTACTTCTTTTTTTAAATTTATTTAATTGTTTTAATGTTTATTTATTATTTTGAGAGAGAGAGACAGTGCGAGCAGGGGAGGGGCAGAGAGAGAAGGAGACACAGAATCTGAAGCAGGCTCCAGGCTCTCTGAGCTGTCAGCAGGGAGCCTGACAGGGGCTCTAACTTTGTCCAACTACAAAGAGTGTGGAGAATAAGCGTAGGAATTCCCTGAGCTTGCTGAGATGGGTTAACAAGACACAAAGAATTAGAAAGCCACAGGATGAACACCCCCAAATTTGGGTAAACAAGATTAGGTGAACAGGGTGAAGGCCTCCAGTATAAAACAAAGGTATAGGAATAGGAAATCTCAGGATGAAAACATCCATGATTAGGTAAAAAAGATTAGGTAAACAGGGCAGAAATGCTCCCCCCCCCCACAGAAATCTGCTTTCACAGGAAGGAAGGACAAAAACAGGAAAACAGGACATTAGACTGTAGCAGGGTGAAGTTGCCCAGAGTGGAGCTAATTAGCAAAAGAAAGGTGCCTGTTGACCTTGAGGTAGTGTGCTCTGTCTTGTCCCTTAGGCAAGTTTAAGTACACAGAGGTGGTGCCTCATGCCTGCTGTAACCAATCATCTGCCAGATGCCAGAATTCTGTTTTGTATTGACTCAAACCCCTAATACCACATATCTCTAAAACCCACTTTCCCCCACGCCCTTGAGTTCATGTTCACGGTTTCATTGTCTCTTTGTACACATCCATCATGCTTGTAAACCTTCTGATCCTAATAAAAATGGAGCGAGGACCCTTCCTCAGGGCTCTTGTCTCCTCCCAGCCATTAGCCTCTCTCCCATTTAAATCCTGTGTCTGCTCTCTTGCTGGACAAGAGAGAACTCCAGACCCAGGGTCAATGACAAAAGAATATAGTATGTTAATTTTTAAGTATATTAAATCTAAAGATAGCTACCACTGTTTGTAAGTAGGGCCACTTTAAAATTTGAAGGAAAAAAAGTCACATTAGCTGAGGGGTCATTTATACTTAGAGTTGAGTTGTATGATCATTACATTGGGATAGAATATTAGTTCTGCAAGTATTTGGGGGCAGTTTTGCAGTGGGAAATATGTTGATCCTCAATAGAGGGAGTTGAAGTCTAGTCTAAACTTTCCTTCTAGTCACTTACACATCTTTGGGCAAGGTACTTAACCTCTCTGTGCCTCAATGTTTTTTTTCTCTTCTGTAAATTGAGGAGATGGTGTGCATATTTTAAGATTCCCTTACAGGGAACATATTCTCTGTGTCTGGAAATTACAAGACAAATAGTATCCCTCTATACCAGCTATGTATTAGAATCTTACTCCTTTCGGGATTGTCTTTTCTGTTCCTCTCTGTAATGTTTTCTTTTTTTTTTTTTTAATTTTTTAATGTTTTATTTATTTTTGATACAGAGAGAGACAGAGCATGAGAGGGGGAGGGGCAGAGAGAGAAGGAGACACAGAACCAGAAGCAGGCTCCAGGCTCTGAGCTGTTAGCACAGAGCCCGACGTGGGGCTCGAACCCACGAATGTGAGATCTGACCTGAGCCGAAGTCGGAGGCTTAACCGACTGAGCCCCCAGGCGCCCCTGTAATGTTTTCTTGTAATACGTTAAATGTTTTTCTTTGAAACTCTGACTTTAGCAATACTGGCTAACCTTTGGAAATGGAAGCCTATTAACCTCTTTTAAAAGCTTTGACAATAATCCAGTGAAGATGGAATATGGCTTGAAGTGTGGTTAATGGTACAGGAATATATACTATAGATGAAAAATGCCATCGATATCGAATCCTTTCATTTCCAAACTCACAGACCCGTACTGATTTATTATTATAATTCTCATCTGAAAAGATTTTCGTGATACTGACATCTAAAATTAACTTCTTATGTTTATGTTTGAATAACAAACCCTTAGAGCATTAAAAGAAAAATATCTCCTTTTATGTGGGCACTTCTGTAAATAACCATGAGGAAAAACCAAGAGCATTCCATTGAAGTACATCATAGGTGAGTCTTCCAGGAGACCACAACAAAGGTAGATTTCTGATTGTCTAAGTTAACTTATTCATAGACACAGTAGAGCAATTACCTGGAGTCTGGACTTACCCTTCATTTTGATATTGGAAACACAACCTGTCAGTCTTCCATGTCCTTCCCATCTGGCTGAATCACAGGGCCATACATAGAATTACCACAGCAATTAGAAATACAGAGTTTGGCTCAGGTGATTTCATTTTTTTTTCTGTTCTTGGTCCTTGCATTTAAAAAATTTTATTAGACTGATATCTATGCTCTTTATGGTACATTTCCTAACGGCCATTTTGGAATTAGGACATAAATAAAATTTAAATAAAATTTATTGTAAGGATTGCTTGCAATAAAAGGAGAAAAATGTTCCATTCCTTTGAGAATTTAGAGTCACTATAAAGGGAAAGATACAGGTATAGGAGTATAAAAAGGTGTCCCAAGAAAGGGATTTATCAGGCTTCCATGGGGCTCATGGTTATCTAGGGTGAGAGAGTAGACAGAGTAGAGGCCTCTGGCGTAGACACTGTGCTTTCTTGCAGTGGCTCAGTGGCTGCATATCTATGGCCTTTGTTATTTACAGGTGTCTGGGGCCATAATTTTAGAAATAGTTCATGATAGGTGTGAAATCACCCCCACCATTCATAAAAATGATATGAAAGTGAGATGTGATAGATTTGAATATAATGTTTTTTTTATTTAAAAATTCTGTGATGTTTATGGAATTCAGAAAACTTACTAGGACTCTTACTCACAGTTGGTTTCCGATTTTGAGCTCCGGGGCGACCTCGTATTGAGAGGGAGGCCAGTCGGTTCTCTCCGGCTTAACAACACTTGGAGCCATACTACTTCAAGATAGCTTTTCAAGATAGGTGTTTTTTTTTTTCTTCAAAAAGTAGCATTCTGTGCCTTATTAAGCTATGTCAAATTGCATTAAGAACTGAATGACATAGGACAGAGAGAGGCATCTATCTGACTGTAGAGGGTTACATACTTGCCTTTTTCTTTTCTGTTTCAAGGAGCACCGAAGGGAACACGGTGAATTCCATACACTTTGTGTCTGAAATTGCCCGCACTTGGATACTCATTGAAACTGGGGTCAATCAGTACCCCGCAAAGGCGGTCTCCCATCATGGCACCAAGCCAAAAAGGCGCAGCTTCTGTCTTGGTTCCTTGTGAACTTTCCGGTCACTCTGTAAGCTTTCTCTTCCTTCATGAAATGTTTCCTTGAAAAAAAGCAGAGCTCTGCCTATATTTGCAGGCTACTACTCAGTTTATGGTACATAATCAGAAAATTGCATTTTGAATGTGGCTTTCTTCTTTTCAGGGTTTAACCCATGGAATTTCAGTTCAGCCCCAGAAAACGCTTTTTACTGCACACCTAAGTCATTTTCTCCAACCTGGTCCTGAACAGCAGCAAATCTGATATTTTAACCTCTATTATATACATTTCTCTACTGATTCTGAATTGGTGTAGAATTGGTTCAGTTCTGTAAACGTTTATTCTTTTATTTTTTAAAAGGATGCAGTTAACTTTAATAACTGTTTCAAGGGAAATACCTCCAACTAAAGCAACAAGATAAAAGAAAGGTAAAGCTGGAGAACATGGTTCATGAGGAAGCTGCTGGCAGTTGATCATGGCTCTGTTCACTGAGCTCCCGCACAGACCTCCCCCTGGAGACCTGCCCGGCATGTACCACTGGCTGTGTCCACTTTTCTCTGGACATTGATGTATCAGCCTGCATTCTCCTGTGCTGCCTGTAGCTGGCTGTGCGATGCTGTTATGTGCCCTCTTCAGCCCCTAGTGATGTCGTGACACATGTTGTGGTCCCTAGGAATGTTGTTGGAGTTTTTAAAAGCCCATCTAATAGCTGGGTATCCAGACTCTAATCCAAGACCCTGTCATTATCAATTTGTGAAAAGTGTCCACTTTAACTACTGAGATTACATTTTCCACAAATGATTTCTTTTGGAAACCGTGCCATTTTTTAAAGTGGCTTAATACCATGCAATGATTCGCTTTCTTTTTTATGGCTGGATGGTGCTTAGCAACAAGGTATGTGTATAAACATGAGTAGTTTCTGGCTATCTATGCGTGCTTAATTAATCACTGGCTTTCTTTGGCATGATGGTTAATGTTACTGTAGGTAACTTTGAAAATAGATTTTGCAGGTTTGATTTGTTCATTATTGATGTGTACAGATTGGTAGTCAGACTTTTAGGCAATTTATGGTGATTAGGTTGGGAGGAAATGAGATTCTGCAGATTGCTGAGTAGAAGGAAGTCTACTCAAGTTTTGGTAAATCGAAAATCATGTTAGACATTTATAAAGCTTTGCTGAGTTATACTCAAATATAAAAAAAAGTTTGTGAGCTATTCACATATACCTCAATCTTGGAAAAGTGACTTAAACATTTTAAGCCTCAGTTGACTTATATGTAAAAACAGGAGCATAACAGGTCTGTTCTGTTTTTGTCTATGTTGGTTTTACGTGGCAAAGTATAGTTTTATTGTTTTGTGTTTTGATAGAGAAAAGTCTTCTCCTCCCTAAAAGTGAAGAATAGAAGACTTTTTAGAAGTCCAGTGAGATGAGAACTGGGTGGAGATGAAGATGATTGTTGATAAGATGTTTAATTATTGGCGGCAGCATGGTGACCTTGGGGGACCTTTGTAACCGAGAGGACAGTAGCTCGTAGTAGGGTTATAAGGCAGACTGACAGACAAGAAATGGGAAGCAGTGAACATACACAATCCTTTGGAGAAGTTTGACAGTGTAGAGTAGGGATAACTAGGGAAGGAGATTTTCACTGTAACCTGAAATTATCGTTTTGGTTCTGGTTGCATTTATGACAAGGAGCCATGATATTTTTAAATGCTGGTAAAAGTGACTGAACCCAAAAATAAAGTTTCAAAGGACGCAAGACTTGGAATAATCACCAGCATGTGCTTTCTGACACTGCAGAAAGTGTGGCAGGACATTTATGGAAAAACAGCACTATGGAGAAGAAAAGAAATGGAGGAAGTTATGGATATGGGGGCCTTTTAAGTAATTACATATAAAAACTTTAATTTTCTTTCTGAAGCGAAGGACAGGTCACATGCTAAGAATCTGAGGTTGAGGAAGCAAAAGAGGTGAAGTGTGAGATGTTGAGGACATTGTATAAGATGGAAGACCAGCTAATAAAAACTGGGATAATTTGGAACTCAAGAAATTGCAGTCACCAGGTTAGTGAGTATTTATGGTGATAATCTCTGATATGTGTGTTGTACTTCATTTTTATTTTCTTTTTTGATGTTTATTTATTTTGATGGAGAATGAGAAAGAGAGAGAGAGAGAGAGAGAGAGAGAGAGAGAGAGAGAGAGAGAGAGAGAGAGAGACAGCAGCGGAGAAAGAGGGAAAGACAGAATCCCAAGCAGACTCTGAGCTCTCAGTGCAGAGCCCGACTCGGGGATTGATCTTAACAAACTGTGAGATCATAACCTGACCCAAATCAAGAGTTGGAGGCTTAACTGACTGAGCCACCTAGGCATCCTGTATTGCACTTTAGTTTTCACTAAATGTTTTCACAAGCCTCATTTCACAAAAAAATTACTACTTTTGCTGGCCCAGCTTTTTCGAGGTATAGTGGAGAAACAAAATTGTGCAGTATTTAAGATGTGCAACATGACGACTGGGTATATGTTTACATTGTGAAATGATCAATGCAGTCGAGTTAATTAACACATCTCTCACCTTACAGTTATGTTTCCTCCCCCCCCCTTTTTTTTGGTGGTGAGAACACTAAAGATCTACTTGTTAGCACATTTCAAGTATACGGTGAAGCGTTATTAATCATCATCGCCATGCTGTACATTAGATCCTCAGACTTAGGCATCTTATCTCCCCATTTCCCCCATGCCTCAGCTCCTGGCCACCACCAACTGACTCTTGCTATGAATTCAACTTTTTTTATATTCCACATATAAGCACCAGACAGTATTTGTCCCTGTCTAGGTTATTTCATCTAACAAGATGCTTTCCAGGTTTATCCATTACAAATGGCAGGATTTCCTTCTTATTTATAGTTGAATAAGAATCTATTCTATTTATGTATGCAAGTATATGTGTGTGTGTGTCTGTGTGTGTGTGTATTTAAAATGGTTTTCTGTATATGATGTAATGTTACTTGTTACCTGTAAACAGAGATGATTTTAATTCTTCTTTTCTGATTTGGATGCCATTTATCTCTGGGTAGAACTTCAAGCAATATGTTGAATTGGAGTGGTGAGAGTTGGTGCTCTTGTGTTGTTCTTAATCTCTGAATAGAATCCTTCAGCTTTGTACCAAGGAGCAGAATGTTAGCTGTGGATTTGTCGTAAATGGACTTTGAACATATAGACCTGAATTCCTTCAGTATGCAAGGTGTTGAGAATTTCTATCATGTAAGCATACTGAATATTGTCAGATGACTTTTACTGCACCTATTGAGATGATCACGAGATTTGTATTTCTCATTCTGGTCAATATGGCATATTTATAGATTGGCATATGTTGAACCATCCTTGCATTGTATGGCTAGATCTCATCTGGTAATGGTGTATCATCCTTTCAGTGTGTGAATTCTAGTTGCTACCATTTTGTTAAGAATTTTTGCCTATATTCTCTGTATGTATATATGTGTGTGTGTGTGTGTGTGTGTGTGTGTGTGTGTGTGTGTGTGTATTAATGAAGATTTTTCACTATAATTTTATTTTCTTGTAGTGTCCTTATCTGGCTTTGGCATTAGGGTAATAAAATGATAATAATGGCCTCATAAAATAACAAATGGCATCATAAAATGAGTTTTAGGTATTTCTTCCTCTTCAGTTTCTTGGAAGAGTTTGAGAAAAATTGGGTTAATTATTTTTTAAGTGTTTGGTAGAACTGACGATTGGAACCATCTGGTCCTATTTGTGTGGGGGGGGTGGGTTGGGGGGACTTTTGATTATTGATTCAATCCTATTTTTTTTCTTCTTAAAAAAACTCCCTACTTGTTATTGGTCTGTCAGAATTTTCTGTGTTTTCATGTTTCCTTCTTGGTAGGTTGTATGTTTCCACGAATTTATCAATTTCTTCCAGATTACCCAACTTGCCAGCATGTAATTATTGGTAATATTTTCTTATGACCCTTTGTATTTCAGTGGTAATGTCTCCTCTTTAATCTGTAATTTTACGTATTTGAGTCTTCTCTCTTTTTTTTCTTGGTTCATCTGGATGAGGGTTTGTAAATCTTGTTTAGCTTTTCAAAAAAACCAGCACTTAGTTCTGTTGAGGTCCCTATTTTTCTTTCTATTGTCTATGCCACTTATTTCTGCTCTATATCTTTACCTCTGCTAACTTTCTGCTTCATTTGTTGTTTTTCTATTTCCTTGAATTGTAAACTTAGGTTATTTATTTGAGATCTTTCTTTTTTCTTTAAATTTTTAAAAAAATGTTTATGTATCTTTGAGAGTTGGGGGTAGTGGGATAAAGGCAGAGAGAGGGAGACACAGAGTCTGAAGCAGGCTCCAGGCTCTGAGCTGTCAGCACAGAGCCCAGCACAGGGCTTAAACTCATGAACTGCAAGATCAGAACCTGAGCCAAAGTCATTCAGGTAACTGACTGAACTTTCTTTCTCCTAATATAAGTTTTTATTATGATAAGGCTTCCGCTTAGAACTCTTTTTGCTGAATCGTGCACATTTTGATATGTTGAGCTTCCATCTAATTTGTCTCAAGATTTTTTTTTTAAATTTCCTTTTTGATTGCCTTCTTTGACCCATTGGTTGTTCCCGAATGTGTTGTTTGATTTCCATATGCTCATGGGTTTTCTGGTATTCCTCTTGTTAATGATTTCTAGTTTCACATCATTGTGATTGGAAAAGACCCTTGATATGGTTGCAGTGTTCCCATAGAGAATGTTCCCTTTGCACTAGAGCAGAGTATGCGTTCTGTCACTGTTGAATGGAATGTTCTGTATACTAATGTTAATAAAAAGTCATATTTATTGAGTTTATATAACACTTTGAGTACAGTTATAAGCCTTTTACATCTACATCGCCTTTTAATCTTCACTAGACACTCTGAGGCTTGGACAGTTATTATATCCATTTTTCAGATGAGAAACGCAATCGACAGAGAGGTTAAGTTATATGTTCAAGTTCACAGAGCACAGTTAACAAAGTGAAAAAAATACCCTGCCATCTTTTAAGAGCAGAATTGCAATTTACCGTTCGATCCAATAGCAGGTCACAATACTGTGGTGACCATTTATTTTTGTGTACTCTCTCTTTTCACAAAGAATTTCTCTCCTTTAAACATTGGTAATTTTAATTACCCTTTCTTTAGACCCTCTCCCAACTGCACAATCTTCCAGCTCTCTCGTTCTCTAAGTTAAAGTAATCAGGTAGTCATTTTTCAAATATATATTGGGGTTTTCTTATATTCTAGGCGCTGTGCTAAGCCCTGGAAATAGTAACAAGGAGCCAGAAAAACCTGAACTATATACCCGATCTCAAGGTACATTCAAGGGTAGCAGATGACCCAAGGGTGTGAATGAGACCCAGATGAATGAGAGCCCTCTTGGAACCTGCCCCCCATAGTTACCTCAGTTGGAAGGCCCTTGACTGATTTGGCCTCTGTATCAAGTTTCCTGGATCTGCCACAACAGATTTTCACAAGCTGGGATGACTTTAAACAATGGAAATTTATTCACTTGCAGTTCTGGAGAAGTCCAGAATCGTGGTGGCACTAGGGATGGTTTCTTCTGTGGGTCTGAGGAAGATCTCTTCATGTCTCTGTCCTAGCTTCTGGTGGCTCTGGAAATCCTTGGCATTCTTGGATTGTAGGTGCATCATTCCATCTCCGAGTCTATTTTCACATCAGTTTTTCTTTCTTGTGTCTCTCTGCATTCTCTTTTCTTGTTTCTTATAAGGATCCGTGTCAGTGGATTTAGGTCCCACACCGAATATGCGAAGATCTCATCTTGAAGATGTTTTTGCATAATTAAATATGCAAAGCCCCTTTTTACAAACAAGATCACATACACAGGTGGCAGGTGGGCATATTTTTGGGGAGCTGCTACCTAGCCCCCCACATCCTCTTACCAAATCATTATTCTTCTCACTTAATGTGCTTCTGTCAAACTGGCCTTCTCTCTCTTTCTCCTCAGGGACAAATTTCTTTCTTTCTTTCTTTTTTAATGTTTACTTATTTTTAAAGAGAGAGAGATGGACAGAGAGAATCCCAAGCAGGTTCCACACTGTCAGCGCCAAGCCCAATGCGGGGCTTAGTCTCATGAACTATGAGATCCTTACCAAGATCGAGAGTCTGATGCTTAGCCGACTGAGCCACCCAGATGCTCCAAGGGACCAATTTCTTTTTACTTCAGAGCCCCCCCATTTATCCTTCCCTTCTTTTCCTTCATATCTGTTATCGGGCTAATTCAAATTCACCTTTGCCATTTGATTTGAAAGGTCACTTTCTCAAGGCAGCTTTGTCTGTTCTCATTGAAGTGTAGCTTCCAAGTTTGGTTAGAACTTCATTCATTTATGTAACACATTTTCACAGCATCATGGCACTTACTCTTTGTAGCACTTAATACGATTACAATTTGTTAATTATTGTGGCAAAAATAGCTTATATGAGCTTGTGCATATTTATGACTTTGATGACCACAGACAACCTTGATTACTAGTGTCCGCCATAAAAAGAGCACAATAGTTACTTGACATGAAAATATAAGTGTAAAAAGAAGGTGCATATCCTGGCTTGAAGCTTTGAAATCGAGACGGGTTTCTGTGTATTGCTACATGGCTTTGCTACAGGTGAGTACGGTTTTCTTTCTTTACCTGATATTTGTCACCAATGAATTTGTGCATAAGCAAATGCAAAACTTGTATGAGACTGAAAGAATTCTCCAGTATTTCAATCGTTTGGAACAAATTTGCATTTTCAAAGTAAGCATATGGCACAGCTCACCATCCAGCTTTATCACGTGGTTTCTGATACTTGGCTTCCACGGAGGGTATTGGAGAGCTACCAGGTCTACACGACAGCCAACAAACATGTTAGTTATCAATAACACCGAATAGCCAGGTCCCAATGGTAATGACCTTCAGATGTATTTTTTGAAAAAATAAGCAACTTAAAAGTGAAGGGTAGCAAGTCGTTGTTAGAGAAGAAGAGTAAAGGCTCATAAGAGAGCTGATAGAAGTGAACATAGTGGTGGATTATTCATGTGAGTCTCAACTCAGAAAAACCAAAGGAAAGGAAAGGAAGTTCAGAATGAATAGTTTAAATGCAGTAGATCGGCAAAATTAAGAGTGCTGATGATATTAGATATTGCCAAGAAGGTAAGACACCTGGAACTCTTCCGTACCACTGACTGGAATATAAACAGGTGTAAGCATTTTGGAAAACAACTTAGCATTAACTGACTCAATCCAATGTGTACATGTACCGTGGTCCCACGGCTCCTCTCATAGGTATATTTACTAGAGAAAATTTGGGCCATAGGGACACGTAGGTTCTTTTTAATAGACAGGTTTTTTAGTCTGTGGAAGAATTTATAAGTGATAAAAATTATAGATTGATATGTGAAGTTTTTAAAAGTGTATTTATTTATTTTTTAGACAGGGAGAGCACTAGTAAGGGAGGGGCA
This sequence comes from Mungos mungo, assembly GCA_004023785.1. Taxonomy (NCBI): domain Eukaryota; kingdom Metazoa; phylum Chordata; class Mammalia; order Carnivora; family Herpestidae; genus Mungos; species Mungos mungo. The sequence goes on from PISW01002063.1 coordinate 66,039, forward strand.
GAGAGAGAGGGAGAGAGAGAATCCCAGGCAGACATCACTCTTTCAGCACAGAGCCCCGTGTGGGGCTTGAGCCCACAAACCTGGAGACTGTGACCTGAGCCGAAATCAAGGGATGGGCGGTTAACCAACTGAGCCACCCAGGTGCCCCAGGCAGCCAGAACTTCTTGAGTAATGTTTCATGTTGGAAGATGGAACTCTGTGGTACCTCCGTAGCTCATTCAAAATGGTGACCATTTTAGATCTTAAGGTACTCACCTCACGCTCTCTACAAAGGTTATAATATTCACTGAGCAGCTTTGGGAAACTACTAGGCTTCATTTCATAGTAGGTCCTTTGTCACCCAGACCTCTCAATAGTCAAACTGTCATCAAGAGGACACAATTGAAATCTTCCTTTGCTCGACTTTGTCAGCATATTCCTCTTTACTGTATGATTGCTGACTTCACTCTAGTATTTCTATCATGATTCTTTAATGTATTTTCAAAACCTTAGAGTTTGTACCATGTTACAATCAGGAGGAATGGAATTCTAGAATAGTAAAGCTGGAAGGAATGATGCTTAGCTTTTATTTTATTGCTTATTGGAAAACTGAGGTCCTTAGAAAACAAATGATTGGTCACAAATCAGAGCTGTGATTTAAACTTGATACTCTGTTGGTCTAGCGTGTGTATTTTGCTGAGTACCACAAGACCATGTTTCTGAGCATCGGTTTCCACAATTTTATAATTATAGATATAAGAAGTAATCAGACTATGGCTAACCCTGGGGTATAATCTGAGAAGTCTTTGTGAATCAGTCAATAGACTGACCTTGCTTATATCATCTCTTATTTTTTTTTCATGAACTGAATACTTCCATAAATGTGCTCACATACCTTCCTTACATAAATAGTTTGAGGTACTAGTTGAATTTCATCTCGAAAACTCTCAGAATTACAAATGATACTACATTTTCTTACCCTATTTTGTGGTTACTTACTAAATATGATTATGCTTTTTAAAGATTTACCCTTGTTTGCTCTATGTCCCCATCATTCAAATATTAGGAAGGAAAAAAATGAATACACCTATACCTTGTCTACACCTTGAACCATGTATTTTGGAATATTTATATAACAATACAAAGCAGGCTATATTATCCTTTTCTTTTAAACAGCTGTAGAGTATTCCATTATGTGGATGTTGCATTATATACTTAACCAATACCTGATTGGTGAACAGTACTCTCTGTAAAATCTGCTATAAAAAAGCAGTGCTGCTATGAATACTTCGTGGACACAGCATTTTGCGAACATGTATGTATGATAAATTTCTAGAGGTTGAAATTCTGGGTCAAAATATAAAAGTTCTGATAGTACTAAAATATCTTACCCAAAGGCGGTTTCTGTTTGTACCTATTTATACTCCCACCAACACCCAATAAATTGCCTATGTGTTGAGCACAAAAGGGCCATTGGCTAGATGACAAGATCAAGTCGTCTACAGCAACGTTTGCTGGGCTCCAGGTCCCCAATGGCCTATAAAAGCTGGGACAAGAATTTAGCAAGGCTGGGCACCAGATTCTGGTATAGTAATCCTGGCTTTTGTGCTGTGGGGTTTTTAAGCAACATAATTGAAGGAGTGCCAGCCCTTAATCAGACACATTCAAAGCCTTGGGTCCAAGCCCTGTGTCACAGTAGCCGTATGGCCTGCCAGAGCTTGCCCTCTGTCCCTTTTCTGCTGTCTCAGCATTTATTGATCGAGACCATCTCCTCCCATGATTAGGGAGATGGGGTCTGAGACCTGCATTGCAGCTCCGCTGAACCTGTGGGCGGAGCTGCCTCTTCAGCTTTTCCTAGGACCCATTGCCTCAGGAATTTGGCAGGGGCTGGTTTCCGTGGAATTTTGCGGAAAGCCAGCCTTCGTGACATTGGCTGAGGCATGTTAACCTTTACGTCTTGTCTCTTTCCTCAGGGCCTCACCAGCATTCTGGGTCGCCCTGTGGTCCTCCCCAAAGCTGAGGCTTTGCCCTCTTTATTTTCACTTCTTCTTCTGATTAACTAAAGTAGGATATCAGTGCTCAAATAAAGCCTCAAAGATTGGCCCTTGGATTGCATCTATCTGAGCCCTGTAGAGTGAGTCATTTGGATAACAATTGAAATAATTCAAGAACAAAATTAATTTTAGAGTAGTAGAGGCTTGCTTCTCCAAGAGGAGACTTTCCATAATGCTCAGAATCTCTGGGCATTTTTTTTACTATTGACATTACTTTGCATCAAGGCTAGTAGGCTAATAGATTAGCATTTCTCATCATATGTTCAGTCATTGCATGAACAATTATATGGGACCAACAGAGTGGGTGACTTGTGTGCCTCTGGTAGGCGATATATATATAGAGAGAGCTTCTGAAAGAAAATTCAGATTCACTGTTTGAGACCTTCCTAATGGGATCAGGTTTTGAAGGTAGCCGGTCGTTTTTGTGTTTTTTTTCCCCCTTCAATAAGAGGGACAAAAACAATGAGATAATAATTGAATCTTATGGAGAAAAGCTACAAAAACAAGTACATATTAAAAGACATTTCTTGGGGCTCCTGAGCGGCTCAGTCTGTTAAGCGTCAGACTTTTGATTTTGGCGCATGCTGCGATCTCAGGATTCATGAGATCGAACCCCATGTCAGGCTCTGTGCCGACAGCACAGAACCTGCTTGGGATTCTCTCTTTTCCTCTCTGTCTTCCCCTCCCCTTCGTAAAAAAGAAACTTAAAAAGACATATATTTGCTATCTCCCCATTTGTCACATCATGTGTTGAGGTTTCTGCAAGATATGGAGACTGGAAACTTCTTTCCTCACAGCTGCAGACTCTCTGGAGCCATCCTTGTGCCTCAGGACAAAGAAACGTCAGGAGACTGCCGAAGGACATGACATCTTCCTTCTCTCTCATGTTTCTTACAGAGCAAGTGCTGGGGAGGGGGGATGGCTGGGTTTCCAGTGATTCTAACACAGGCACAAAGATGGAGGCGCCCGCATGAACTGTTGGGCCACCTCCAGAAGGACTGCTCTGATGGGATTCCGAGGGAACGAGTGCAGGCAGGGGAAGAGGTCAGCTCTGTCCCGGGAGGCAGAGACAAGGAACTGCCAGCATTGTTCTCGAAGACCATCCGCTGTCCCTCGGGCAAGAACGTGGGTGGTCTGGGCCAAGTGAGCCAGGAGATAATGTGAGAGTCCTTTGCACATGGCTGAGAGCTGATCTTGATAATGCCTTTCTGTACAGATACCAGAGCTTTAACCATGTACTGCTTAGCACTGACCACAGAGAATAGAGTCTAATAAACTTTTAAACCAGTAAACCACACTTGTTATAAGCGGCGTGATGTAAAAAGTTACTCTGCACAGATGACCCTGTTTCAAAGTTAAATAATTCCTTCCTCCCCTCCACCCCCCCCCCCGGATTTAACTTTGGAGTCTTAACTTGGATGACTAAAAGCTATTTCCATTTAACTGAAGGGTGAAAGTACACTGCTTTGAGTTCATAACAATGTGATGGGTTCAAAAAATTTGTAATGTATTTAGGTAAGCAGAAAACACAGGAGATCAAACATTTATTTATTATTCAGTCTCTGTGTGGGTTTTCAGTTTATATATTGATGGCTTCTAGGTTACAGAAGCCTGAGTTGTTGTTCCAAGATAGAAATAAAAATGTACAGAGATCTGTGGACGTTAGATCTTTTGATTTGTAAACAAACATTTGACTGGCAGTAGCTATGAGGGCTTAAGGCAAGAAACAGTCTAGAAAGAACCAGATTTCTCTGCCCGGTCCGGTCCTTATAAATGTTATCTTAACTTTGATCCCTGTGAGTATTTCATAATACTATCTGTATGGAATTTCATACTTCTGATAATAGAGTTTATACTTATCTACATCATAAAACTGGCTACTTTCTCTCTGGGAGAGAATATTGTGGACTAGTTGCTTAATTGATATAGAGGGTGGATTTACATTTTCATGGAAGTATTTCTGGCTATTTTGTGACAAGTTACAGAATACTTCAGATCACGTAGGTTTCTTTTTCCCAACCCCAGTTAATAAACAATATCTCACCCTAAGGTGAAGATTTAGCATTTTCAAAGACCTTTAAAATGTGAAGTTGTCGTAATTTTCACAGTTTTGTGGGCTAGGCTTTTTTTTCTCTACCTTTTACATCTGAGGAGATTGAAGCTCAGATTACTTCAGAGACTTTGGTGGAATGTACAGGTATTTACGTGGAGAGAGGTGAGGGAGAACTCTCTCAAAACGGATTTGCATTGGTTCTTAATACTGGCGTTCAGACTCTCTGATACACTGTTTGTACCTTTTACCTAAGGCGTTTGGGGAGTTTTCTGTCCCTTAACTGGTTCATTGGTTTCTCAACATTGGGAGGACTTTGATTTCCAATTTTAGTTGTTTTTAGTTGGACAACACTAGAAAAATCCCTCAGTAGAGTGTCCTGGGAGACTCTGTGGTGCTTTCTGAGAGGTGAGAGTCATTTTCAGGTATAATTAACCTCAACAATTTTTGAGGAGGTGGTTAAAATCGGAAGGAACTGATGCTAGTTGATAACTCAGAGAAGGTTTTTAATTTCAGAGGGAGAAACAGCTGCCAATGTTGAATTTTGGTTTTAAAGTACGCATCCAGAGGAAATGGTGATTTACATTTTAAAACATTTTTAATAGTTTATTTTCAAATTGGTTTCCATATAATACCCAGTGCCTCTCCCCACAAGTGCCCCCCACCATGACCATCACCCCCTCCCTCCCTCCCCCTCCCACTTCAGTCCATGGTTCGTTTTCAGTATTCAGTAGTCTTTCATGATTTGTGTCCCTCACTCTCCCCCGCTCTCTTTCCCCCTTCCCCTCCCCATGGTCCTCCATTAGGTTTCTCCTGTTAGACCTATGAGTGCAAACATATGGTTTCTGTCCTTTTCTGCCTGACTTATTTTGCTTAGCATGACACCCTCGAGGTCCATCCACTTTTCTACAAATGGCCAGATTTCATTCTTTCTCATTGCCATGTAGTACTCCATCGTGTATATAAACCACATCTTCTTGATCCACTCATCAGGTGATGGACATTTAGGCTCTTTCCATGTTTTGGCTATTGTTGACAGTGCCGCTATGAACATTGGGGTACATGTGCCCCTATGCATCAGCACTTCTGTATCCCTTGGGTAAATCCCTAACACAGCTATTGCTGGGTCATAGGGGAGTTCTATCGATAGTTTTTTGAGGAGCCTCCACACTGTTTTCCAGAGTGGCTGCACCAGTTTACTTTCCCACCAACAGTGTAGGAGGGTGCCTGTCTCTCCACACCCTCGCCAGCATCTATAGTCTCTTGATTTGTTCATTTTAGCGACTCAGGCCGGCGTGAGGTGGTATCTCAGTATGATTTTGATTTGTAAGGAAATGGTGATTTAAATATATACCTGTATGAGCTTTGTTGTGAGGTGGTACACCTGAAGTACTCTAAAGCAATTGCCATACTTTGTAGCCTGAGGTATATAACATTTGCCTCTAAATAAGTAGAGTTCCATCACGAACCTCTTGAATAAGACAGCCTTACTTAGGAAACTTGCTGATCATATAGTCTCATTAAATCCTGAGTTCTGGCCATTCTTGTTTGTCCCTGAAGACTTGTACTTCATAGAGCCCTTCTTCCCAAATGGGAAGTAGGAGACCAGCATGCTGGAAATACACCGTTGTCAGGACTTTGATTCCTTGGTCTCCATCTGCTTTGCTGAGTCCTGGAAACTAAAAGGGTGTGTGTGTGTGTGTGTGTGTGTGTGTGTGTGTGTGTGTGTGTCTGTGTCTGTGTGTGTGTGTGTGTGTGTGTGTGTGTGTGATGTGAGACTATTTGAAGTGTACATGCATTGACATACTCAATTTTGGGCGTGTGAATCGCTTTATGGGGCAGAAAAGCCTCAGATTTAATAAGTAAGGCCTGTGTCATTGTCCTTAGGGAGTAAGACCTCTGTGGACCCCGGGTAGAGACCCGTGCTGACCCGGCACCGCGATGGGCACCAAGGAGGGATCTTCAGTCCTGACTCAGAGATGGGCGCCATTTGCATGGCTACTGCAGGTCCACAGGCAGTAGGGCACTTTGTGTGTGGGCCTCAGCCATTTGACATAGAACAGCGTCCTCCTATTTAGTTTGTTTGGTTTTTATTTTAGAATAGCTAAAGATGAGCACTGTTCTCCCATGTGAAAATTAGAATCAAATAAGGCTTTAAAAAAAACTTCATTCGATAACCTGTAGGAAGACATAAAGAAGAAAAGCGTGAAAAGCGAGTTAGATCCAGTCATCTGCAAAGACTAGTATGATATTATAAATAAAAATCATGGATCGCTTGCTGCAAAAATAAGATTTCTGTTCTCATGTCTTATATGAGATACAAGCAAACCACCCCTAACTAAGCTAAATATTTTGTTCAGAAATAAACTCGCACATTTTTGTGGCCTTGTGTGGGAAGGTCTGATTCACAACAAGCTAACTTCTTCATAAAAGGTTCATAACTAAAGCGGCATGACTAAATCTGGGAAGTATGTTGACGTCTCAGCTGTGGTGGTGAAACGCAGTGGGGTTGGGCGTAGAAGAGAGGGAACAGTTTATCTCTAAAATTATATATCTATATCAAAGAGCAGTGAAGAAATATTGTAGAAGTTCTGTGACTATTTCATTTCCTCGAGGGTAGAGATCTGAAGTAACTGTATTTATGGTCCAATGCATGAAAACATTTTGTGCTTGCTACCTCTCCCTCCTCTGTTGGATTCTGCAATAGCAGACGCCGTCACCCACAGGTGACTGGAAACTGCTTCTGTGGGATGACAGAGGAAGGAGTGAAATGGAATCTTGACACGGTGGTGAGGAACGAGCCTGCTATGCTTAGCATTTGCTTCCCCTCAAGATAAAAATCAGCATAGATAACGGAGTAAGGAAACACTAGGTAGAGAATAATTCTTTCCCAGCTTCTCAGCTACAGCTAGAAATCGTTCTTGATTTGATTCTCAAAGGTTTGGTTCAGTTCAAAGACGCCATTAACATTTTATGCAAATGGACAACTTAATTTTCCGCCATCTAGCAGGACCCACAGTGTTTGTGTTTTTTTTTATTTGATGTCTGTATGTGTGTACGTATTTGTTATTCAAGTGTAGTTGACGTGTGATGTTCTCAGTTTCATGTGTACAACTTAGTGATTTGATAATTCTCTACATTACTCAGTGTTCACCACGATAAGGGTAGTCAACATCTGGCACCGTGTTATATAAAGACTTCATCTTTCTGTAAACTGAGTGTCCAGGGAAGAGTGTACATTTATATCTTGGGCTCAGCGCATGTAGAAGTATTAAAAGAAACATCTGCCCTTGCCTGCTCTCTCTTTCTCTCTATCTTAAAAATAAAAAAAGTATTAAAAATATATTTTAAAAAAAGAGCCTTGAACAACTGTTAATTTAAAAAAAGTAGGGGTGCCTCAGTGGCTCATTCAGTTGGGTGTCCAACTCTTGATGTCGGCTCGTATCATGATCTCATGGTCATAGGATCAAGCCCTGCCTTGAGCTTTGAACTGAGCACGGAGCCTTCTTTGGATTCTCTTTCTCCTTCTCTCTCTTCTCCTCCCCTACTTGCATGCATGCACGCTCTCTCTCTATTTTAAAGTAAATATTTTAAAGTACATTCATTCATTCAATCAGTACTTGAAAGGCACTGAGACTGGCCCTAATAAGTTCTCCGTAGAGGCAGCGGAGATCTATATATTCAGCTTTTGTTTGCTACTCAGAAAAAGCAGCACATCCAGGATAAATTGTGTCCTCATAAAGGCCCGAGTTAGATAAATACACATTAGTTTCAATTTATACATTTATTTCCATAGTTCTAAGTATTCATATCTTGTTATATACTTGTTTGAAAAGCAGAGTTATCAAGATAAAGTTATATCGATCTTTTAATGCCTTTAAGTTTGAAATCTATAATCATTGGAAAAGAAATTCTTTGAAATTTTTAATATATGTCAATCATTAGTGATTCATAGTGCTGCTAACAAGGAATGAGCCTGCCTATCACCAAAATATTTCAAATCTACCAGGCTTCAATATCCTTCAACAGTATTATGTTAACTGCAAGATTCCAAAAAAGAACGAACATACAAACAGATTGTGAATTCCTAGATGCTGCATCTGTTGTTACAATGAGCCAGGGCTCGGCTAACCTATTCCTGTATTAGATTATTTTTAAGAACAGAGAGATCGAATTCTGTATTAAAGCATTTCAAACTTTTGTCTGCCCGTGTCTTGGTTTCAGTCTGAAGCCTGTGCATTGTTTCAATGAGTCTGGTTTGAGAAAGAACACATTTGGCCTCAAGAGATCTTTTAAGTATTGCTGCTTTATAGCAGCCAAGCATTCATCTCTCTGATTAGATGTGACATCACTGAGCCACTATCCCATATTTGCCTCAAAATACAAAAGAAGACTTGCACAAGAAGACACTTCTACTTTTTTAAACAGCACTGAGAAGTTTTGAAATCAGTATGAACTTATATCAATGTGTAAGGCACTAAGTGTTAAGAGAATTTTTTTAAACCATTCTTTAAATTTTTTTTAAAGTTTATTTATTTATTTTGAGAGAGATAGAGTATGAGCGGGAGAGGGGCAGAGAGAGAGAGAGAGAGAGAGAGAGAGAGAGAGAGAGAGAGAGAGAATTCCAAGCAGGTTCTGTGCTGCCAGTGCAGAGCCTGACATGGGGCTCGAACTTATGAAACCAGGAGATTATGACCTGAGTGAAAACCAAGAGTCAGAGTCAGATGTTGAGCCACCCAGTCAACCCTGTTAACGGGGTTTTAAAATATATATATAAAATGTAATCTTTTCTTGCGGCGGATGCATTGTTCATAAAACTCTATCATATGAAGACTGGGGTAGCACGGTTATGACGGTGATGGTTAAACATTTATTGTTGCTACATGTTTACTACATGTTAAACAATGTTCATAGAGCTTCACGACCCTCAACTGCCTCATTATGTGTGTCCCATTTCAGAGGTAAGTCCATGAAGGCACAGGGCAGTAAAGGGACCTCTACAAGGTTGCATTGTACATCTGGAACATTGGCTCCAGAGCCAGTACCTTTAACTGTTTCTTTATAAATAAATGCATAACCACATTTCTCCAAGCTATCCACTTAAAAAATAATGTTGATCACTTCACTAGCTTAATACTTCATTCACAGCTCATTTGGCCCAGGACACAATTATGCTTATCAGAAAGGAATAAAAACATTTCATAATTAAGTCATAATTAAGTCAGCAGCATCATGTCTTATCAAATATATCAGAATGATGGACGACCTATAAATGCAGACTTCTGGGCCCACCTTGAAACAACAGAACTGTGTCTCAGAGAGACAGACCCAGCATCTAGCAGCATTTTAACACCTGCTTCTGGTTTTCTGCTTTATAAACAGAGCCTCTGCCACCCACATGCAAGGTGTAGTGACCTTGAAACTTGGCGACCATGCCGTGAAGCCCTCAAGCGTTTGTATCTGAGATTTCCAAAGCTCAGAATGCCTTCTTCGTTGTCTACATGTCTTCTGTAAAACCCAGTGCAGGTGTGGGTCCCCTGCAAAAGCATTCTCTGACCTCTCCAAGCAGAGTGCACCTCTCTCTCTGTCCTGTCTGTTTTTTAACCGATCTCTGTTCTGTGTGCATGCATTATTAAACCTTCACTACAGTGTGATTATCTATTGACTTTTCTGTCTCCCTTACCAGAGAGACACCCTTGAAGGAAATTTGTCAGAGACACATTTCTCTCGTAGTTATTCCTATATCAACTTTCTCAGTCTCTAGTTTTGCATCAGCCACACACATTCTTTGCTGATCCAAACTCGGCTCCATTGGTTCTGATTTGTCCCCCACAGATTGGACTGGACACTGTTTGTATCAGATCTTTATACCTGTTGGCAGAGTTTCTGACCCTTGGCTTTAATTGTTTAATGTTCAGATTTAAGCTAAGCAATAACAGCACATTTGTAAATTCCTTAAAATTCTAAGATCCTCACATGTCTCCAATCAATGCTTCTCAAACTATCCATACCACGTGTGAAAATCTTATTAAAAATGCAGGTTCTGGGACAGCACCTAACTTCTGCATTTCTCACAGGCTTTAGGTAGGGCCTATGCCGCTGGTCTGTTGGCCCTCTGAATAATAAGGTAGCAGTCACAGGTCTGGTGATAATGGGGTAAATATTAAAATGTACCCCGTTTTTCCAAATCAGGAGAGTCAAGCCAAGAGAGATTAAATACACGGATCAAAGCAGAAAGTGGATAAGTGGCATCATGAGGCTTGGACCCAAGTCTAGAGTAGGCTCTAACCACCCTTCCTCAGCCTCTAGAGTGTGCAGGTTGGCCCCGCACATGTATGCAACCTGGGCTGTCCTGCTCCTAGATGCTCGGGTGTTCATCCGCGTGCACCCAGAGGGTAGCGACATGCCAGCACTTTCCTCTCTACAGCATGTCCTAGTGCAGCTGCCTGGCAGGCCCTGTCCTCGAGGGAACGGCGAGGGGCAGGAGGGAGGAGAGTTCAGAGCAGTGGTTTCCCTCCGCTCACAGCTCGGGTGGTTCTCCCGTCACATTTCACATGAAGACAATTAAATTCCGAACAGACTTCGTTTCTGTCTTTTTCTGGTTACGTGATCTACTTACTCATAGGTGATGAATATTGATCATTTGGGTCCACCGAGTTCAGAAACCAGTGTAAGACTCTAAAAGTATCCAATTAAAAAAATATTTCTAGACACATAATTAAATGAGCTGTAGCCAAGATCACTAAACTGACTGTGTGTGTGTGTGTGTGTGTGTGTGTGTGTGTGTGTGTATGAATGATTTCTGAAAGTACATATACCAAAATACAATTGGTATTTATATATTTATATAGAACGGTTTGTTTTGATGTATGGTTCTATCATTTATTCTAATCCTGCCTGAGCAGGAGATTGGAGAAAGTTTACTACCTGGGGAATTTCTTAAAAAAAAAATGATTCTCCCCTCCCCCATCCCTACCCCCTTCCCACTGCTACTGAGCAGAATTGTTGGGCACGGAGCCCACGAATCTCTGGATTTAAAATGCTGCCGAGGTGATTCTGACGACCATTTCAGTCTGACCACCCGCCTCAGACCATTCTGGCTTTGGGCAGAAAGAGAACAACTATTTCAGTATCTCTCAGTCCATTAATCGAAGTGATGTCTCTCAGGTTATTTCTTGGACCATATCACGTGTCGTTGTTGTCTGCAGCTGCTTAGGGCTTTGCCATTTAACTATTTCATGCCTTTTAGGTTTGGGCACATTTGTGCATGGCTGTGATGGCAGCTCTTCACACTTCTGAAGCTTATTTGCAGAAATACTATCTGTTGGAGATCAGACGACGCTGCAGTGGAAAAACAAATCACTACAACGTGACGGATCAAATCTGAGTTCTCTGCTACAAGTGTTAAATAAGTTGTTGAAGACACGCCAAATAGCGAATTAGAAAACAGTTGCTGGTTTCAGAAATATTTTGGAAGTGTCTGGTAATTCAAATTTAGCAGGGAAGGTAATTTTACTTATTGAACAAAAGTGCTTTATAAATAATCCTGGAAAATTAAGCAGCTGGACTAGCACAGGACTTGCATATGTTACGATTTTTAAATGATTCCAAAGTCGACTTTAAATAAATATGAGCAATTTGAAACAATTTTATTTACCAGTGAGACCTCACTCACTTGCTTATAAAAACTTCATGTGTTTGCTTATTTTCTGCATAAAGTGGATTATCATTCTACTGAAATACTCTTTATTTTCTCTGTAAAAAGGACCACATGTCTGACATTTAAGCCTCAGAAGTCTCTTACTCAATTAATTAATTAATTTTTTTTAAACTTTTAAAAAAATGTTTTATTTATTTTTGAGAGAGAGAGCGAGAAAGTGTGAGCAGGGGAGGGTCTGAGAGAGAGAGAGACACACAGAAGCTGAAAAGAGGCTCCAGGCTCTGAGCTAGCTGTCAGCACAGAGCCCAACTCAGGGCTGGAACCCACGAACCGTGAGATCACATGACTTGAGCTGAAGCTGGACACTTAACTGACTGAGCCACACAGGTGCCCCTATTTTATTTTTTAAATGCTTATTTATTTTGAGAGAGAGAGAGCTTGAGCAGAGGAGAGGCAGGGAGAGAGAGGGAGGGAGAGAGCACCCCATGCAGGCTGCATGTTGAATGCAGAGCCGGATGCAGGGCTTAGTCTCATAACCACGAGATCATGACCCGTTAGCAAGAGTCAGATGCTCAACCCACCGAACCACCCAGGCGCCCCTCAACTTTCTTCAGATAAACAAAGACTAGGTAATTTTGAAAGTGACAAAAAACAAGTTCCTAGAAAATGATTGTCTTATTTCCAGCGCCATAGCCGTGTGGATCCTTATTTGGTTTCAGACCATGAAGCTGCTGAATTTCAGGAACTTGTTCAAAGGAAAAGTTTAGAAAATCAGTCTTGAGCCATGAGACAGACGGCTACACTGCAGGAGTGCGTTTGGTGTAGAGGAGCTGGGGTAGGAGTTAAAAAAGAACGATCACAAAACAAGAATTAGAATAGAGAAGATGATTTCGGGGGCTTCTGAAAACTGCAAAAGGAAGCAATAAATTGATTCCTTAATCTCTGGTCACCCAGGAAGGGAAAACATAATTTTAAACAATTCATCGTTTAACTTTCTGACTACAATAATATTTTTATGCTAATAAAGACAGCATTTTGGTTAGTGCTTGAAGGACTTCAAATTGCAAACTTTACGAATGTGTGAACGGGGCCCATAAAACACTGAAGGCAGAGGTCAGAGTCTTTGAAGAGGAATTACCATGCCTGTTCATCAGTGTATTCTCCCTAGGCCTCTAGAGTTTCCGGTATTTGTTATACAATAAATACATCTTAAAGGAATAAACGAATGTGAATAGAAGTATGCTTTTTTGTACATCATCTCTACAGAGTTCTAAGTGTTTTGAAGTGATCTAACAC
>PISW01002063.1:79177-297286 GCA_004023785.1 Mungos mungo
TCGTTATTTAGCAGCTTATCTATGATACATTCAAGATACATGATACAATTTATTACTTGCCTATAAGCTAAAACACAGCCTGCTTAATACCTTTCCTTAAATTCCACCTCTATACTACAGTATACTTGAGGTCCATGCAGAAAAGTAGCTACCTTTTATATAGGAAATGGATGCTTAAGTCTTTGGTGCTGTAAAAGCAGCTTAATTTAAACATAACCACCCCCACCACCATAAAAATAAGAGGAAGAAAAAAAAAGTAAAGAAAATAATAAGGGAAAAACCCAAGACACACTCCCTAGGGGGGGAAAAAAAAAGAAAGAAAAAACAGCATGTAATTCCTGTCCTTGACAGAATGTATTAAATAAGCAAACACCACCAACAAGTAAAACAGGTACTACAATTTAAAAATACTAAAAAAAATGATAACCCTCTCACATGCATAAATGAAAGGTTGCACACAAAGAACACTTTTATTTAACATGAACTGTATTTTAGTATTTATAGTTTTGAAGTTGATGCTTCTTTTCTAGAATATGAAACATGGTGCATAGGGAGGAAGAATAAATTCTTGGTGTCTAAGTCACTTCCCGTTGACACTTCCTCCTTTACTGTGAGGCTCGCAAGATCACGTGACTAAAATCTTTTATTGCGCTTCCATTTTACTTTGTAATTGTTGCGCTGCAATGGTTTGTGAATTCTTTTGGGAAATGCTTAGACTCATAGATACCTTTGTTTCAACATGCGTAATATAAAGAACTTCAATAATGTTTAGGTGTCCAGGGACACTGTGCTGGATGAATCAATATGTCTGTGAACAAAAGTAGTATGGGTTGGTAAGTATTTAGTTTTTGTAATGAATTGTCTGGCAGCTGTTTTGATGATAGAAACTAGCAGATTGAGTCTTTTGTCAACAGGGGAAAAACAAAAAAATATCTCTTTAACTTTTAGTCAATGTTAGATATTTTGTCTTGGTGCTATGTGCTTTTTAACATTTTTTAATGTTTATTTATTTTTGAGATGGAGAGAAAGGGGGCGGAGGGGCACAGAGAGAGAGAGAGACACAGAATCCTAAGTAGGCTCCAGGCTCTGAGCTGTAGCACAGAGCCCGACATGGGGCTCGAACCCACGAACTGTGAGATCATGACCTGAGCTGAAGTTGGATGCTCGACTGGCTGAGCCACCCAGACGCCCCCTTGGTGCTATGTTTAGACATCAATATTTCTTGTTGGCATGAAGAGCTTTTCAATTAGGGTATTATGTATATTTTTGTATTTTAATTGGAATTAGGAAAAGGTACATTGATGAAAGCTTTGGATTGCCAATATTTGATAATGTATGAAGCCCCCATATTGGTCATTTGTACTGCTTTTAAAAAGACAAATATTTCAACCCAGGATATGGCTAAAAATGGCTACATGGCTACATTGTTTACTCTCCATCTTCTGTCTTCCATTTAGTTGCAGAAAAATTAATCAGTGCAACAACTTGGGACATATTATCTTCCAATTCCTAGAAGTAAAACATTAAATAAAATATACTAAAATCATATAAAATGTAGATTGAATATATATAAAGTCATGTAAAAAAAGATGATTATATTAAGTATGTTAGTCCATCTTTATGCAAGAATTGATATTTTAAGTTAATATTTGTTATAAATTTTTCCAGAGCTCATTAGTATGCTCTGAGAAAAATAAAAAAGAAATGAGATACCTATTTGTTAATGTCATAGGAAGAGACTTCAGCAGTGAACCTAAGTGTTTTTTTAAGTATTACTGTATTACATAAAGCGTAAGGACATTGTAGACATGATCATTACTGACTTAGAATTTGTTTCCTTACTTTGAAGTTAACGTTCCAGAGTAGATAAGAAGGCTTTGGTAGGTCTGCCTTCTCATGAAGTTAAGAAGAAACTTTTCAATTAAAAAGAAGAAAAAAGAAAAAAGAAGCAGAGCAGTTATCACTTTAAAGAATAAGTGGACACTGGTTATTAAATACTGGTTTAATCATAAAAACTGTGTTTATCCTAAAAAAAAAAAACGTGTTTGGGGGGGTCGGGTGAGGGAACCGCAGCACAGGCCTCTGAACGGTGGGCCAACGAGGTTCTGAGGAAGGGTTCGAAGGGTTAGCAGCCCGGGGTGTGGTGGGGGGTAGGAGGTTCTGAGTGGAATAGGAGGCTGACGCTGTTCCTGGGAGGTCCATGTCCACGGGGGTTAGAGGTGGGTATAATATCCACCAAGAAATGCATACTATAATTTATTGTAACATGACTGCTACTGTTGCATGTTTTAATCTCTGGTCATTAAGTTTTGAGTATTGAAAGTTATTTTGCCACGCCTACAATATTAGCTGTGGTTTGTACTTATAAATTACATGCTCAATAAACTTAATAGTGAAATCTGATTACTCCTATGAATCAAGTTTTGGTCAGAGATGGCTTTGTTTTAGGAAGCTGTGTTTGACCACACGTAGTCCTGTGTGCAAAATAAAAGGACTGATTGTGCTTCAGTGTAGACATAGCGAGATTTCTGGATAAATCAGTAAGCACTGGTTCCAAAAGCCTTGTCCCATTTGAATAGAAAACTTCAGGTGTCCTGTTTGAGTGTGGTTCTCTGTATTTCAGCTCTGTGGGTTGACAATAGACAGGAAGGTCCTAGGCACAAGCTATGATCATAGATTAAAAAAAAAAAAGTATGGAGTTGCGTAGGTGGCTCAGTCAGTGAAGTGTCTGACTCTTGATCTCAGCTCAGTTCTTGATGTTCAGGGCTGTGAGTTTATGTCCTGTGTTGGGCTCTGTGCTGGGAGTGGAGCCTACTTAAAAAAAATGTATGAGCTAAATGCATTATGGGCATTAAGAAGGGCTTTTTGGGATGAGCATTGGGTGTTCTGGGTAAGTCATGAATCACTGGGTTCTACTTCTGAAACCAATACTACATGGAATGTTAACTAAGTTGAATTTGAACAAATAAATTTTAAAAAATGTATGCAGCGTAGAAAGCATAATGAAGCAGAGTGTTTATTGTCAGTGTTTACTTTGCTAGCAACTCATACCCTTGTAGGGAAATTTATAATGTTTATAACATATGGTTTTGCCCTTGTCATGTCATTTGCTGCTTCAAATCTCCATCTAGCCCACTGGGTATTAAGTTCTTTTGAGGCAGGAATTGAAAACCCAAGCTAAAAGGCATAACCAACATGGCAGCATGCCAAGTGCTGAATGCTGCGTTAGGCTGGTGCCAGTGAAGAAATTTTAATAAGTAAAAGATAGCAGACTGCCTGTACTTCTTTGCCAGAAGAGCCAGCGGGTAGGTGAAGAGTACAGGAAGGAGTTTAAAAGTATTCTACAGACATTAAATTGGGAGACACATGAGACAATTCTAAGTGGTCTCCTGGGGATATAAAGAAATTAAAGCAATTAAACAATCTGGGAATGCAGAGTACAAACCAAACAGGATCTCTTTTGCACTGTTTTTTTTTTACAACTTCACATTAGATGGTAGTTTATGTCCTCCAAGATTATGCTCTGCCCTGTCAAGGCAGTCTTACTGGCACTGCTCTGGGTAATGATCTGCCTCCATATGCTCTGTCCATCGCTCCCTTTATAACTCACTGCCTCATCCGTTCTGTACACTAATTCTAGATTAATTTTGTCTTTCCAAATGTGGTACATTCTATTGGTTGATTATTCAATAGCCAGTGCTCCCCCTCTCCTTTTTTTTTTTTTTTTTTTTAACTAATAGAACCATGTTTGAGCAACCGCAAACTGTCCAATGCAGAGTCTAAATCATGACAGGTCTAGTCTCCTATTGGCGGCCTGCTCTCCTGTACCAATGTTCGGTCTAGGGTGGGTATGTGGCTGCATTTTGGCCAAAGAGATGTAATGACACTTGGGCTGAGAACTTTGGACATGTATTTTCTTCATTGAGAAGGAGCAAGCTGCATAAAGGGGCATTGATTGCTGTGAGGTATAAAATAGGAAGCCTTAAGACAAATGTCACTATATCAAGGATCAGAGACTAGAAGGATATTAAGAGCTTAAGGTTTGGAAATGCCAACATCTGGACTCTTAACTAAACAATATATGCTCTTTGGCATAAGCAGCTATTGAGTGGATATCCTGCTGCTAGTTGCAAACGCATTTTAAATAATACCTCGTGTTCTTCCCACAAGGCTAGGGATTTGCATTAATAAATGAAGGGTCAGTCCGCTGCTCTGGCATCCAGGGCCTTTTTAGCAGAATTTCACATGAGTGGTCTTGTTTCTCTTTTCCTCCCCTACCTTTGACTTCCCTTCTTTTCTTCTTCTCCATATATAAGCCCCTAGTCAAGCTTGCATCTTATTTTTTAGCATCCATTCAATCATTTTGCTACTATTCCTTTGCTTTGCAAATCCTTCAGTCTGTAATGTCTTCTTCTAGGCGACTTTACCTAAATTTGAAAGGGCTCATGGGAAATTTTCTGATATCTCCCTTAACTGCTCACACACAGAAAGTAACTCACATATAATATATACATATGTGTCATGTAGTTTACATGTACATGTGTGTGTGTGTGTGTGTGTGTGTGTGTGTGTGTGTTTTGGGTTTTATGGGGACTGTTTAACATTGATTCTCTCTTCTCATGATAGTAATCCGACATTCTTTTTATTTTTTTAAAATAATTTTTAATGTTTACTTTTGAGAGAGAGAGAGAGAGAGAGACACAGAGTGTGAATGGAGGAAGAGGAGAGAGAGAGGGGGAGACACAGAATCTGAGGCAGGCTCCAGACTCTGAGCTGTGAGCACAGAGCCCGATGTGGGGCTCGAACCCATGGACTGTGAGATCATGACCTGAGCTGAAGTCGGATGCTTAACCGACTGAGCCACCCAGGCGCCCCTGACATTCTTTTGGAAACCATGCCCCCGGCTTATATACTTGGGACTTGCCTTGGTCTCCCATCCTCAGCCCAGCCATCATGCCTGCTTCATAGATATCCAATGATCTAATCCAATCCCATCAGATTCCAGCCCACAGTGCTAGTTAGGACTTTTGGGGGAAAGATTCTCTTTTGTCTACTGGAATTTAATCAAGGGAGATAAAGCCTGGATTTGTGGGGAGCCACACTGATTGATAAGAAAAGCCTAATCAGAAAGGAGGAGAGCTGGAATAGAGACTAGATTTTTAGAACAGTGTTTGAGACTGAAGTCCATGGCACCATGGCATCTTTTTAGGTCAGTTATCTCTTTCTATCTCTCCCCCTTGTTCCTTTCCTCCCTTCCTTCACTCCCTCGCTTCCTTTTTCTTTCTCTCCTCTTCCTTCTCCCCTCACCCTCCCCCTTCCTTTTCTTGCTTTTCTTCCTTCCTTCCTCTTTTCCTTCCTTCCGTCCTTCCTTCCTTCCTTCCTTCCTTCCTTCCTTCTGTCCTTCCGTCTTTCCTTCCTTCCATCCTTCCTTCCCCTTCCCTTCCCTTCCCTTCCCTTCCTTCCCCCCTGCTCTCCTCCCCTCCCCCCTTCCCTTCCCTTCTCTCCCTTCTGCTCCCCTCCCCTCCCTTCTTCCTTCCTTATTTTTTTCCTTCTTTCTTCTACAGTTAGATACACTTAAGTCATTGAATTAAAAGGGATTCAGCCTCCGTCTCACAATGTATTCATGTGTTAGTCACTTTTCACATACTGAGTTAAACAGTTACACAGAGATGTCTAGATACAGCTCTTATTTCTTCTGTTGGTGCACCTTCCTAAGTATGGGGACCGTAAACCTGATATTCACTCAGCACATTTCTCTGCCTTTCGTTTAGTCGACACAAATAAGGAACTGCTGAACTGATATACACTCTGAAATTCTGTATATCTTGGGATGATAGCCAACTTGAGCTTTTCTAAGAATTGTCTTAGAATCATAGCATCATGTTAAAAAAGTGTAGTTTTTCTTTCCTTCTTTTTCTTTTTCTTTTTTTTTTTTTTTTTTTTTTTGTCACAGGTTCGTGTCTCATGTTCAGGGGGGTTTGTATACAACATCTTCCATTTCTTACTCATATTCACTCTAAATTGTATTCTCCTGGCTTAGGGAAAACCTAATCGTTTCTTCCTTTTAGGACTGGTCTGCAGTTTTAAACTGCTCCAATGCCATTTTGTTTCATTTCTTATTCTCCTTCTCTCTCCATCCTCATCCCCCTCCCTCTCCAGCCATTGCTCAGTGGTATCATTTAGGCTTTCCATACCATTTATAAGCCAACAATGCCCAAATTTTTATCTTCTAGTTGTATGTTCTATATATCAGACTCATCCGAAAAATGTTCTTGATCTTACCCTCATAAGCCAAGGTTTCTCCCATTCTTCCTCGGCTCATTCGATAGTAAATCTCTGCTTCAAAGTGCATAGATTATAACCTTAGATGTCCTTCATTCCCTTCTCCCCCTCACATTCCACTGAAAATTTATTTGCGTACCTTGCAGACTCTACCTTAAAAATATACTCTGAAGCTGGGGCGCCTGGGGGGCTCAGTCGGTTAAGAGTCCAGCCTCGGCTCAGGTCATGATCTTGCCAACTGTGAGTTTGAGCCCCACATCAGCCTCTGTGCTGACAGCTCAGACTCTGGAGTCTGCTTTGGATTCTGTGTCTCCGTCTCTCTCTGCCTCTCCCCCGCTCAAGCTCTGTCTCTCTCTGTCTCTCAAAAATGAATAAACGTTAAACATTTTTTTTTTAATTCTGAAGCTAATCAATTCTTAGTGCTTGTGTGATCATTTTCCATGTCCTGGTTATCTCTCAACTAGATCATTATAATAGTCTCACTGATCACCATGGCTTACTTCCGTGTTCTGTGCTAGACATAATAGTAACGTTTGAAAAAGAGAAACAGATCAAATTATCTCAAAACTGACATTGGGTATATTCCCTAAATTATGATTGTATAACTAAGTTGTCACTTTATTTCATCCTAATTGGATGAAAATTTACATCCAAAGTGATTGATAGTAAGATAATAAAAGTCAAAATTCTTCCAGTGTAGACGTCTAAAAAGTGGCCTTCGCGTCATCTATCTGGTTTCATTTCTAATCTTTTGGCCTCTTCCCAACAACTTTCCAATTACTCTGGTCTGGTGTTTCTAGAACACAAGAGACAAATCCCTGCCTACGGACATTTTACATTTGTTCTTTCCTCTGCCTGGATTTTTTTTTTTTTTCCTACTTAATCCAATGGCTTCTTCCCTCACCATGTTTAGATCTTCGGTCACATTTCAGTGTCCAGGTGAGGGCTGATCTGACATTTCCGATGATAACCTCCTTGACGCAGTATTCTCTCACCTCCTTGCTTCTTTATCTCCACAGCAGTTATCACCAGACATTAGTTCTTTCTTTCTCACCTGGAACCCTCTTTCCACATGTTCTCTTTTTTCTCTTCTCCATTTCTGTATTCCTAGGCCCCTAGGACCTGCATGACACAAAGTGGGCTCTTAAAACATTTTTGTTTAAAAAAGGGATGCCTCAGGGCACCCGGGTGGCTCGGCCACTTAACCATGTGACTTTGGCTCAGGTCGTGATCTCCCTGCTCATGAGTTTGAGCCCCACGTTGGACTCTGTGCTGACAGCTGGGAACCTTGAGCCTGCTTCAGATTCTGTGTCTCCCTCTTTCTGCCCCCCAACTCATACTCTGTTTCTCTCTCTCTCTCAGAAATAGATCAAGTATTAAAAAAAAAAAAAAAAAAAAGGAAAACCCAAACTCTGGGATACCTGAGTTTATTTTTATATTATTTCTAACATTCACAATTTACATGTTGTACATTGCACAATGGCTTTATTTATTTTTATTAAAAATTTTTAAACATTTTTATTTATTTTTAAGAGAGAGACAGAGCTCGAGCAGGGAAAGGGCAGAGAGAGGGAGACACAGAATCTGAAGCAGGCTCCAGCCTCTGAGCTGTCAGCACAGAGCCCAACGTGGGGCTCAAAGCTGTGAACTGTGAGATCATGATCTGAGCTGAAGTTAGATGCTTAACTGGCTGAACCACCCAGGTGCCCCTGAATAACGACTTAAAATTTTTAAAATAGTTTTTGATATTCCTTATAGTCTTCATTGTCAAACATACTTGATCTTTTTATTTCAGTTCAAACAAATAATGAATTTGATTCTCAATATGAAATGGTTATTACAGACCTGTAGAAACTTTTTTTTTGAGATCTTCTGTTCAATCATTGACCATTATTTCGAGTTAATCACACGTATTGTGGAATTCCATTCTCATTCCTCTATTGGCTTTGTAAGGTTTATTTCTCTCTTTCTTTCTCTTTCTTTGTGTGTATGAGTAATATTTAGTGGTTCCTCTTGGTCTTCATTATGCATCATTTTTATTACATTACTTTGTGTGAAGTGCAAGACTGTTGCAATAATATACTATCTTTTATTTCTTACTGACTTTGCGCTATTATTGTCATATATAATACATCCACCTATATTACAAGTCTCATGATAGTGTTAAAATTATTGGTTTTTAAGTTTACATGTATTTTATTTATTTATTTATTTATTAATGTTTATTTATTTTTTGAGAGAGAGCGAGCAAGTGGGAGAGGGATAGAGGGAGAAGGAGACACAGAATCTGAAGCAGGCTCCAGGCTCTGAGCTGTCAGCACAGAGCCTGATGTGGGGCTTGAACCCATGAAACACAAGATCATGGCCTGAGCTGAAGTCAGAGGCTTAACTGACTGAGCCACCCAGGCACCCTAGGCAGTTTACATGTATTTTAAATAAATTGCATAAAAATGTAGTTTTCTGTATTTATCCAGATAAATTTATTTTTTTAAGTTTATTTTTGAGAGAGAGAGAGAGAGAGAGAGAGAGAGAGAGAGAGAGAAAGAGAGCACCAATGGGGGAGAGGCAGAAAGGGAAACTCAAGCAGTCTCGACGCTGTCAGTATAGAGCCCAACACGGGACCCAATCTCATGAACCCATGAGATCATGGCCTGAACTGAAATCAAGAGTCTGACACTTGACCTACGGAGCCACCCAGGTGCCCCCAGATATTTGTATCTCTGTTCTTTGTCTCTTCCTATATATTGAAGTTGCCATATTGGTCAATTTCCTTCAGTTTTAATAACATGAATTTGCTTCATGTTTTTTTAATTTAAAAATGTTTTTATTATCACATTCATATTTGTAGCGTATTTTCACTTGATATAAATTGCTGAGTTGACAATTTTTAAAAAAACTTTTAAGATTATGTTCTTTTTGGTCGACACTGTCTAATTAGAAATGAGTCGTCACTTGGTGCACCTGGGTGGCTTAGTTGGTTAAGCATCTGACTTTTTTTTTTAATGTTTATTTATTTTTGAAAGACAGAGAGAGACAGCATGAGCAGGGGAGGGAAAGAGAGAGGGAGACACAGAATCCGAAGCAGGCTCCAGGCTCTGAGCTGTAAGCACAGTGCCCGACGTGGGGCTTGAACTCACGAGCTATGAGATCATAACCTGAGCCAAAGTCGGATGCTCAACTGACTGAGCCCCCCAGGCGCCCCAAGCATCTGGCTCTTGATTTCAGCTCCTGAGTTTGAGCCCCAAGTCTGGCTCTTTGCTGCTGATGGTGAAAAGCCTGCTTGGGATTCTCTCTCTCTCCCTCTCCCGCTGCCCCTCCCCCCTTCTCTCTCTCTCTTTCTCTCAAAAATAAATAAACATGAAAAAAATCAATTTTCATTTATGTCATTGTTCTCATATGTTATGTGTTGTTTTTCTTGCTGCTTTCAATATTTTACCTTGATTTATTATTTTTAGGATATAATGTATTCAAATGTGTTTTATTTCCATATATTCTTTCTGAGGCTTGCTGGCCTTTCTGGATCTTGGTATTTATTTATTTATTTATTTATTTATTTACCAAATTATGGTGAGTTTGTGCCCTCATTTCTTCAACTATTTTTGCTCTCCTCTTGTCATTCTCTCTGTCTGGGACCATTTATATTTATATTTATAATATTTCATACTTATTTTTATATTTTACCATGTATTTTTATGTTTTACCACTTAATTTTGACTCACCCATCTTTGAACCTTTCTCTGTTTTTTTCTTTTTCTTCTTTTGTTTCCAAACTGTTGTTAACCCATTCACTCACCCCCTTTTGCTTTTCAAATATTTTACTTTTCAGGTTCATCTGTTTATTTATTATGAACACACACTCATTTAAGTCTCTGAACATATGTAAATACACATGCACCTCATCTACTAATTCCAACATCTAGGCTTTCTTGTGGTCAGTTTCTGTTGTCTTTCTCCGGGAAGTGTTGAGTATCATTCTTGCAAGCATCCCCTTACTCGTAAGCATGTCTATACAAAGCTTAGAGTGAGTCTGTATTAGCTATTATGCTAGGACCGGTAAGTGACTTCCTGGAAGTCAGCTGAAGTACCAAGTGTTGAGCAGAGACATTCCCTTCTTGAGACAGCACAGATGCTGAACTGTCCGGCTAGCTTACAGCTCCAACATTTTTTCTCTTCTGGACTTGGCGGAGTCTCACTCACCATACACACAGCTTAGTATTTGACCAACAAAGTAAGGGGACGTCCAGGTAGATCCTGGGACTTCTCTTCTATTCAGTTCCCTTTTGTCATCTATCCTAATCCACAACATCCGGTCAGTTTAATGGTTTATATCTTTAGTGTGTGTTTCCTTGGTTTAGAAAGACTACTGTGCTGTTTGACCTTGGCTTTCCTGTGTTCTAGGAAGTGCCTCTGGACACAAATCCAGGGATGTTTTGGGTCTTACTCCATGTATTCCCAGACTCTCAAACACTGCAATCCTTTGTCCCTTTTATCCACTGTTGGTAAACAATTGCCTCATTAAAATTTCTATTTTAATTTTGAAGAGCGAGTCTAGTACTAGTCACAGCATCATGGCTAGGACCAATGTCAAATTATATTTTCATAAGTCTACGTAGGCTACAAAGCTTTGGGGAAACCCTAAATAATTTTCTTTTTCTTAAAATCGTGGCTCCTTCCT
Organism: Mungos mungo; assembly: GCA_004023785.1. Lineage (NCBI taxonomy): Eukaryota > Metazoa > Chordata > Mammalia > Carnivora > Herpestidae > Mungos > Mungos mungo. The sequence goes on from PISW01002063.1 coordinate 90,135, forward strand.
TTAATTATCTTTCTCTGTGTGTTTTACATAGAGATACAAAACAATAATTTATTAATGAGAAAGCCATCTAATAGCATCTCATATGCTATTTGAATATGGCATTAAGTTTTTCCAAGTTAAACACGAATGACCCACATTTAGGTTCCAGATTCACTCTCTGTGTGTAATTTAGGGGGATAGATTCTGTTAAGACCATAACTATCCTACTCTACTTAGAAAGACAGATATGTCTGGGCTTGTTGAGTGCATCAGTAGGGCATAATAAACAGAGAGCCTGGGTGGCTTAGTTGGTTAAGTGTCTGACTCTTGATTTTGGCTCAGGTCATGATTTCACGAGTTCATGGGATCAAGCCCATGTCAGGCTCCACGCTGGGTGTGAAGCGTGGTTGGGATTCTCTCTCTCTTTCCCCCTACCCCGTCTCTCAAAATAAATAAAGAAACATTAAAAAAAAACCAGAGAGGTAATAAAGTAGACCACCCAAAAATATGTGTGAATATATATGTAAACATGCGTGCATGGGTACTTGGACATTCATAGTTCTAATTGTATAAATGCTGATAAAGGCTTCTTTCTGCTTACCAAATGCAACCCTGCCCATGTCCCTGCTCTTCCCCCAGTAAAATATCTCTCCTTCTTGCATCGTATCTCCCCTGCTTCACCTTAAGTACATGAGCATTTATTTGAAATGTTGAGGCCCAAATTTTGTAGTAGTATGGACACCTTATACTTCTCTATATATTAATGTATAAGTAATAACACAGTTGATTTTTAGAACCGAGGATATGACTTAAACATGTCTGCTCTTCTCCTTTATTTCCACCCATTCTGTATCATCCTAGTAATCTTTGCTTGGTTTTCAACAACTTTTCATAGTGACTTTTCACCTGAAAGTGAAATTTATGACCTCAATCCCATTAGGAAGTTATGCTGGTAAATTATAGCAGACATATTAGCTGTTTTTTATTTTTCCACTTTTGAGATTCTACTGCGTGTTGGCCACAGTGGTGCTTAAGAACTCTAGCTGTCAAGAAATATTTTATGAATTCTATACTAAATTCCTCCTGGGACATTTTAAATCTTTGCCCATGTAATCCAAAATCTCATTATTATGAACATTATTCAGCTTGTTTAAGTACTGAACAAAATGGTCTTAAGTGAACTCAGTCTTCATCCTTTTTAAAAGAGATATGAGCAGGCATGAAAAGAACCCCGAAGAGAAACACAGTGACTAATTCAATAAAATCCATCACATCCAGAAATCCTTGCAACCAGGAATTCAAAGCACATTTTTATTATTAAGCTTCGTTCGTTTAAAAATAGCAAATGATGAAAGCTGAGTCTCTAGAGACTGAAGGCTTCAGTTTGAGTTCTGGGGCTGTCACTCATCTACTCTCGGTCCTGGGCAGGTTACTTAACATGTCTGCCCCTCACTTACGGCGTGTTTAAGAGGAGAGCGACAATGTACCTATCTCCTTGGATTATTCTGAGTGTGAAATGGATAATAAATGTCAAGTAAGTTTAGAAAAATCCCTGTGACTTCAAAAACATGTAATAAATTCAAATTATTAACAAGCATGGGTTATGGGCACATTTAATAATTATCACCTACTGACCTATCCTAAATATATTATTAACTGTCTTTATATCTTTAGGTAATTTTAGGCACCTGTCTAGCTCCCCAAAATCGTTTCTTACATACAAAACACTAAGCCGAGCAGTTTCTATGTTATATAATCCATATATTTTCTTTTTTTGCCTACAAATAATGAGAATTCAAGGAATTTAAATATATTCAGTTTCCTCTTCTGGTAACGCAACAGTGGTTATTTTTTACCAGTAGTTCCGAACTGGGGCAATATTATCCCAAGGGGATATTTGGCAATGTCTGGAGACATTTTTGGTTGTCAGAACCGGGGAGGTGATCCTGGCATCCAGTGGAGAGAGAGGCCAACTGTGCCCTCCTCCCGTGCATAAAACCGTCCTCCACAACGAAGAAGTATCTGACCCAGAATGTCATTGGTGCTCAGATTGAGAAACTCTGTTTTAGACTAAATCTACTGAGAAAAAGCTGCATGCCTGTTAAAAAAAATATGTTTGGGAAGTGAGAAAGCTACCTACGCAGCAAGAGTTTTCTGGATTAGAACAAGGACTCCTTCCCCTGGCAGGAGAGGCCGGGCGCCAGCACAAGGGCCGGGTGCTATAGCAGTGTGCAGGTGGGGGCCGAAGTGGCCTGCCTGCCTGGGAGCCGATGGAGACCGAGGGTGCTACCAGGGATAGCTGAGCTGGTGGCCGTGTGCTTCATGCGAACTCCGAGAGCCGAGGGCGCTCTGCAGTGAGCGGAGCACCAGACCCTGTTGGGGCCCTGGGAGGTCGTTTATGGCACCAGCCAAGACCTGTTTCCCTGCCTCCAAGGGCGGGGGGGGGGGGGCACTGGGGATGGGGGCTGGAAGGCTTCTGCCCCCACCTGGAGCTCTACACCCAATTTGCTGCCAACGTGGGGAGGTCCTGGACCACCCTGCAAGTGCAACTAGAGAACCAGAAATGTTTCTGGAGGTTCATTCTTCATCTGGAGGAGGTGACTTCAGGAAGGCCCCGCCCTGAGTTTGGGAGCCTTCGTGTTCAGGACCTCCTCCCTCGGCCTCTGCAGAGGCTCCAGCAGTAGGAGACTCTTGTCATGGCTTTGGCTGAAAACACAGGTCCCCACAGCTCTGACCACCAAGGGCTCCCCTGGGTTGCCTGGCTAAGTAAAACTGCTCAGAGAATCCATAGCATTGCCAGAGACGGAAGAATGACCAGCACCTCCGGGGCGGCCAGTGACATGTCCACTTGGACATGGCTTGGCTCTCTCAGGGGAGAAATGGTGTTCTCGATTTCAGGGAGGCAGAGACTAACACCGATTGTCAGGCCCTTGCAGGTTATTCTCCCTGTACGCCCCCCCCAGGCTGGCCACTCTTCATCTGGAGAATGACTCTTCCATAAGGTAGTCAGGCCTGATGTGTGCTGACAGCCTAGGATGGCCCTCCCTAGGAATCAGGACAAGGGAGGAGAGTTTTCTCTTGTTATATATTTACCTATACAATATACTCAGGTTCTCCTCTTGGTCTGCAAAGTCTAAAATGTATTACTACCTAGCCATTTATAGACAAAGGGTACTGATATCATCTCTAAGGCACTTATTTAAATGGCTGCTTCCAAAGAATTATCAATAGATGACAGACTGAGAAACAGAGCAGAACTTTGAGCAGCTTCAAGGAGGTTAGAAGACAACAATTCCAATTTAGAGAAAGCCAAGGAGAAGTTGTCTTGGTAAATGCCACAGTTTTCTGAAGGATATTTCTTTTGTAAGGTTCTGTCCTAGGATTAAGTCTAATCAGAAACTATGGTAGTGGTCCCCAGTGTTACCGGTCTCTGGCCTGCGTGGCAGAACGCAGTGTAAATCTTGGCCGGAAAGAACATCTTCCATTGTCTGAAAAATATCTCTATAATTTTTATATACACTATTCAGCACTATATCAAAAGCAATCAGGTGTTCATAAACAGAGATGGTCAAAAATCCAAGAGCAAAAGTGACTATAGGGACATTCAAAGGAAATCTGGATCATCAAATCATCAGGGGTAATGTTAAAATATTTATGATTAAAAATATAAGGAATTAAAGACAAGTTGGGTGACTTTGGCAGAGAACTAAATATAATGAAAATATTAGAATGAAAAATATAAATAAAAACTAAAAATATAAAGAATAACTCAGAGGAAGCGGTAAGGACAGATTTCCTGTGTCTGTGATTTCTAGGTCTGTTGCTGTTCATGAATTTACCTTCTGGTTAAAGGCATCACTTTTATTCTTTGTTATGGTAATTTTTGTTTATGCGGAACATGATCAGCCTTATGTTGTTGAGCTTCTAGCTTTTTTTTCTTTTTTTAATGAATTTTTGGGTGTTGTTTCTGCTAGCAGTTAATTTGCTTGCATATCAGTTCCTTTTAAGGGTTGTTTTAAAGCTTATATATGAAGGATCTAAAATACCCTTGAATTTGGGCTCTATTAGGCTTATCTATGAGGCGTGGTTCCTAAAGCTCCCTCGTAAATGCCTGACTGTTCATCGGGGTCTTTCTTAACCCTTTGCATTGTTGCTCTTGTACTTATTCAGAGCCCTTCGCATGCTTTCGTAGTTATGCTCTTCCCAGTGTTTGCTCTTGGCTTGGTCTCTTAGAGTCTTGCCCTACAGAAGTCTTCATATTCAACTCAAATCTCAAGCAGACTCTCTCAAAAGATTGATTTATCATTGTTCAAAGGTGACAGGCTCCTTTATGGAGAATATCTGAAAGAATTGATGCAACTACAGGAACCAGGAAGCGATTACAGCAAAGCCGTAGGATACAAGGCTAATATACAAAAGTCAACTGTTGTATTGTACACCAACAAGGAACAAGTGGAATTTGAAACTGGAAAGACAATACCACTTCCAGTAGCAGCCCCCAAAATGAAATTCTTAGGTATGAATATAACAAAAAGTACAAGATTCTATATGAGGAAAAATTAAAAAAACTCTTAAAAATGGTATCAAAGAACTAAATAAACCAATCATTTTGATGGGTAGGAAGACTCAGTATTGTCAAGATGTCAGTTTTTCCCTACTTAATCAATAGATTCAATACAGATCCAACTAAAATCCCAGGAAGTTATTTTATGGATATCAAGAAACTGGTTATAAAGTTTATATGGGAAAGCATCTGTAAAAGATCCAGAATAGCCAACATAGTATTGAATGAGAAGAACAAAGCCGGAGGAGTGACACTATACAACTTTAAGACTTATTAGATAGCTACAGTCATGGAGACAGTGTGGTATTGATGAAAGAACAGATAAGTAGATCGCAGAACAGAGAGCCTAGAAGAGGTAGACCCACATAATAGATGTCACTGATCTTTTTTGTTTTTTGTTTTTTTTTACAGTTTTAAAAACTAAGATTTTAAGTTTAATCCTGGTATAGTTAACGTGCAGTGTTATATTAGTTTCAGGTGTATGGTATAGTGGTTGAGCAATTCTCTTACATTATTCAATGCTCATCATGATAAGTGTGCTCTTTAGTTCCCATCACCGATTTCGCCCATCCCCTAGCCACCTCCCCTCTGGTAACCATTGGGTTGTTCACTATAGTTCAGATTCTGTTTCTTGGTTTGCCTCTCTCTCTCTCTTTCTCCTCCCCCCCCATTAGTTGTTTGTTTTATTTCTTAAATTTCACCTGTGACTGAGGGACCTGGGTGGCTCAACCAGTAAAGTGTCTGACTTTTGATTTCAGCTCAGGTCATGATCTTATAGGTTGGTGAGTTTGAGCCCCATCTTGGACTCTGCTCTGCCAAGGGCAGGGGCTGTTTGGGATTCTCTCTCTCTCTTTCTGCCCCTCCCTTCCCCCCTCTTTCACACACAAAAAACAAAAAACATTCCACATATAAGCGAAGTCATATAATACTTGCCTTTCTCTGACTTACTTAGCTTAGTATTATTCTAGCTCCATCCACGTTGTTGGAAATGGCAAGGTTTCATTCTTTTTAATAGCTAATATTGTGTATGTATACACCACATCTTTATCCATTCATCTTTCAACAGATACTTGGGTGACTTCCATAATTTGGCTATTCTAAATAATGCTGCTGAAAAAGGGGGTGCGTGTGTTTGGAATTAGTGTTTCTGTATTCTTGTAATTCCAGTAGTGCAATTAGTGGATCATAGGGTAGTTCTATTTGTAACTTTCTGAGGAGCCTTCATACTATTTTCCAGAGTAGCTGTGTCAATTTCCATTTTCAAAAACAGTGCATGAGGGTTCCTTTTTCTCCACATCCTTGGGAGCATGTGTTCTTTCCTGTGTTTTTTTATTTTAGCCGTTCTTATAGGTATGAGGCAATATTGCATTGTAGTTGTGGTTTTGCATTTCACTGATAGTGATGTTGAGCATCTTTTCATGTGTCTATTGGCCATCTGCATGTTGTCTTTGGAGAAATAGCCATGCATGTCGTGTTCACTTTTTTAAATTGGATCATTTGTTTTTTGGGTGTTGAGTTGCAGAAGTTCTTTATATATATATTTAAAAAAAAATGTTTTTAAATAGTTTATTGTCAAATTGGTTTCCACACAACACCCAGTGCTCTTCCCCACAAGTGCCCTCCTCCATCACCACCACCTCTTTCCCCCCACCCTCTCCCCCTTCAACCCTCAGTTCATTTTCAGCATTCAATAGTCTCTCAAGTTTTGCATCCCTCTCTCTCCCCAACCATCTTTCCCTCTTCCCCTCCCCCTGGTCCTCCATTAGGTTTCTCCTGTTCTCCTGTTAGACCTATGAGTGCAAACATATGGTATCTGCCCTTCTCTGCCTGACTTATTTCGCTTAGCATGACACCCTCGAGGCCCATCCACTTTCCTACAAATGGCCATATGTCATTCCCTCTCATTGCCATGTAGTACTCCATCATGTATATATACCACATCTTCTTGATCCACTCACCAGGTGATGGACATTTAGGCTCTTTCCATGTTTTGGCTATTGTTGGGGATTGGGGATTCATGGAAAATCTGTATCTTCCCCTCAATTTTTCTGTGAAACTTCTACCTCTCTAAAAAGATAAAATCTTAATAAAACTTTATTTGTAAATAAATGCAAAGGAAAAAGGTCTTCACATTAAAAAAAGAAAAAGTGATTTGAATTGATGTTCCAGTATGAAAGTAATATGATAGCATTCTCTGAATTAATCTGACCCCTAAACCTAGTATTCCTTTCAGATGGTGCATTGACACTTCCAAAAAACTAGGAGAAATACTAATTTAGAGAGATGTGCCTTAATTCATTTACCCAGCAGATCGTAAGAAAGCTGTCTAATCATTATACTGTCACTTGTCTTGGAGTCCTGTCCCCTAACACCCGAGAGACCTGAGGCTAATTGCTTCATACCCCTGAATTTCCATTTCCTTGTCTGTATAATGGGAGATAATAAGATACACTGTCAGAAGGTTATTGGAAGTTTTTTTTATATTTAATTTTTATTGTATTTAATGTAAATATCATTAAAAGCAAGATATTAAGGTTGTTACAATTTTCTGTCTTCCCCTAGTTTGTCTAATGAGGTTACGTGTTTGGCTGTGTTCTGGGTGGTTATGTGATGCAGGTTCTTTTAACGATGCTAATGTGTCTATCAGTCACCTTTTGGCGTCTATTTAGGTTGTCCTGCTCCCACTCTGCCTGCCTTAGATCTTTTGTCTAGTTAATACCTCCGCCCATCTTTTTTTTGAGTAGGTATTGCTGTGTAACAAACAGCTCTGGAACTTAAAGTGAACTTACACTACAACGATATTCCCACAATATTGTACACAATATTGAACAGGACTCAACTGGAGATTTGGAAATCTGGACTCCTTTACCTGTGTGGGGTTTCATTGCTTTGCCATACGGCCTCTTCACCTTTCTACCATAGTGTGGCCTTGCTGTGCTTAAAGAGAGCATGGCTCAGCTCTGAGAGAGAGTTTGAGGATAACCTGATCTGGTGAGAAAGTGATTATCAAGTCCCTGCTTGCAAAATGCTTGCTACTGTGCTCTTGGCCAGTGTGCGGCCTGCAGTGGGGGTCAGAGTCAGTGTGGAGAGGTTTAGAAAGGAATGATCATAAGGATATAGGGCTCTTTGCGGTCCACTAATGACATAGGCTGCACCATGGCTCTGATGGGCATTAAAAAATGTGAAAGTTGACAGTTTTCATAAATGCTTGCTGTGATGTAATCCAGTAATTCTTAAATTACTGAAATTAGTTCCAAAGCCTCCAAAAATTCAATGGCAGCAGCTTAATGTAGATGTAATTCATTGTACTAATTAGAATATGATGTGTTTATGCTACTATTGAGGAAAGTTATTTCTCATGAAAAAAAATGAGTCCCCATAGGTGATTATCCTTCTCCTTCCTTAAAGAGTGAGAAGTTCTAAAAAGAGTCCTAGACAGAGGATTCTAGTATTTGTTCTGTTAAACTGATACAGTTAATGGAGAAGTATTTATTTTCTGGGACTCAGTTTTCTTTTCATAAAATTGGACATTTGGTCTGATGGTCACAGTGAATCCTTCCAGCTTCATATTTTCTTGTGTTCTTTGGTTTTAGTGGAAATACCTGAGGTGTTTTGAAAAGTTACACAGTCTTGCTTAAGCAGTAGTCCCAGGAAAGGATAATTTGTGATTTTCTTTTGCTTTTCTGTGAAATGCTTATTGTGTTCTCAATAGTCTTGGTATGAAATAGACTTCTAATGAAAATTAGTTTCACTCAAAGGCAAAACAAATAGTTCACCTTTTAAATTTTGAGTGTCTCTACTCAGAAAAAGAAAAAAAAACTGTTTAAATAAAAAATCATTCATCTAATCAGCCTATCATCCCTGTATTGATCCGTCAATCTACTGATCTATCTATTTACCGAGTAATCACTATATTAGAGAATATTCCATAATGAGTATGTGTACAGGGTTACTTTGGGGTCTGGACATTGATGACTGCAGCAGTTTTGTTAAGCTGTAAGAATGTTTTTAAATATTTTAAATGTAATTTGGAGTTTAGGCTCTTCAGATCTCTGTCTTAGACCTGACTGCTTCGTATGTTTGTCCCCTGAAGGCATTTAAGTTTCTGGGAACCCGAGCTTAAAGTATTCTCATCTCTTAAAATGTAGTATGTTATTAGGAATTTATTTTGTCAGTCTTTATCAGGAAGAAAGTCGGGGGGCGCCGAGGTGGCTCAGTCGGCTAGGCGTCAGACTTTGGCTCAGATTCAGGTCATGATCTTGCAGTCCATGGATTTGAGCCCCGCATCGGGTTCCGTGCTGGCAGCTCGGAGCCTGGAGCCTGCTTCAGATTCTGTGTCTCCCTCTCTCTCTCTCTGCCACTTCCCCGCTCCTGCTCTGTCTCTCTCTGTCAAAAAAATAAATACCCCCCCCCCAATTTTTTTTAAAAAGGAAGTAAAGCTAGACCTCCAAGCAAAGGTTTGGAGAGGAGAATGGCTGTTAGGACCCGGAGGAGCAAAGATGAAGAGCATATTGTATCCTGGGAATCTGGTGGTGAGGTCTGGGAAGGTCAAAGACAAAAGCAACTTTGAATATTGAAACGATCCTTGACTTCTTATTTTGGTGAACAGTCTTCCATGTCAGACATGGAAGAATTGTCACTTATTTGAGAGAGGGAGAATTAAAACTGGGGACAGCTTCTTGGTGTTTAAAACAAAGGTAATCATTTATCCTGAGAGCAGGGCCATGGAGCCTGCTGAATAATTTTATGTTATTGCTATACTAGTGATGACCATGTTATTATCCAAATTGATCCTAATTTTTCTCTTTCTTGTTTAATCCTAATCTTTGACAGTGCTTTTAATTCAATTGGAAGACTGAAAGAATTATGTGGAAATGAACACATTGTCTAAGGATAGCTCTGGAAGTCAAGGCGGACTCACTTGGGAGTTATGCCAATTAATGATAGGCAATTCTGTTAAGAATGCCTTTGTTACCTTACAAAGAATAAAATAGCAAAACTAAACTCAAACTTGCATAGTATCCTAAAACAGCTTCTAAGAAATGTACACTGTGACTGTATTCCAAGATCTGCATTCAGATCCACTGAAGACTTTTAAGGATTAATACAAAGCACTGAACATTTTCCCAAGATGAGCAGTTCTAAGACAAGTAGCTTCATGGCCAATAGTAAAATTATGCCTTGGCAGGGCAACGGTCTCCATTGGCTTCTACTGTCACAGTTCCTTGGTCCTACTAGCTTTTCAAGAGACTGAAAACACTGGAGTCCCAAAATATATTGGCTTTGAAGTACAGAAGGAAAATTGTACATTTAAAATGGATTCAGGGGCGCCTAGGTGGCTCAGTCAGTTAAGCATCCGAACTTGGCTCACTTGTGATCTTGTGGTTCGTGGGTTTGAGCCCTGCTTTGGGCTCTGTGCCAACAGCTTGGAGCTTGGAGCCTGCTTCGGATTCTGTGTCTCCTTCTCTCTCTGCCTCTCCCCAACTGTGCACTGTCTGTCTTTCTGTCTCTGCCTCTCACTCTCAAAAATAAATAATAAAAACTTATAAAAATGTATAAAATGGATTTATATTGAAGATACACGGTGCATAGCAGTGGCATCTAGTTGGTTGCGATACACAGTAAAACCTTGAATTGTAAGTAACTTGATCTGTGAGTGTTCTTGACGATGAGCAAACATTTATCAAGTTAAAACTTATTAACTTGATAAATGAGAGATGTCTTGGAATACAAGTAGTATTTGATGCCGAATGTCACATGATCACAAGTGACCCAAGGGTTTTTGAAATTTGCTTTCATACATGGATGCTTTGGATTCCCAGCCTGCTTCTGGAATGAATTATCCTTGCAAACCAAGGATACTGCACTCCAGTTTTAGGTGGTTATATAAAAATAGTGAGAAAGTGAATATATTTTTGTTTAATATTATAGGCAGTGCAGGGCATCACCAATAATTGCCTAGAGCCTAAGAAGTTCTCAGAATTTTCTCTTACCATCTTTTTATCTTTTTCCATCTCTGTCCCCTTCCTCTATCATTCACACATCTTCTTTTGCGTCCTCCTTTTCCAGCCCATCCTTAATGGGGATTAGAACCCCATTCTCATCCCAGGCATTATAAGATAGGCAGTGAGGGCTTTTTCACTGATGGAGAAGATAATCATTACACATTCCTTGGAACTTTAAAACATAAATATCATGGCCAGGCTTTACGTGTTCTGCATCCATTAAAGACCTGTGTTATCTGGTTCCTTTTCGTAACCATTCTCTTAATGAATCCAGTGTTTTCCTAGAGGACACATGAGTGAGTCATGCTGTTGGTTTCTTAATGGTATCTACTCATCCGTGGGGTTTTGGGAAATGTTTTCCGGAAAGTTTAAACTTTTAAAAACAGAAACACACAGGATTGCAAAACCCCTGAAAGCTTTTGGGAAGTGCCAAAGAAAGTATATTCTCATATTCTGCTCTGAAGTTCATTCAGAGATTCGTTTACATTTTTTGTGTCTGTATATACGAATGAGAATAATTGGATAAGGGTAATCAGTAGAAAATAGTTTTATGAGGAGAGGTTTTAGGTTAGGATTTCTTGAGAAGCAATCCATATAGAGCCATGCAAACTGAGTGCATACTACTCTAAAAGTGCCAATTTCTCCTGTGTTCTAAATGATTTCATTATCCCGAGAAACATTTCTTCTAAACTTGGCATTGTTTATTGTCAGCCAAATATAGCTAAGGGCAATAGTATACACACTTTGAGTTATGAGTCTATGTTCCTCTGTATCACAATATAACATTTCTGGCTCCTGCCATACTCTGTGAATCATCTGTGGTAGGTGTCATTCAAGGTTATACACAAACCCTATTTTTTAATGATAGAGTATCTTCATTTGAAATGCTACTGAGCTAGATCACCTCTGATAATTTATGTGCTTTAATTAGATCATATAGTCAGAGAATGGGCTACAAAATAATCTTTGGTATAATTTTTCTCTGTTCTTATCACTTCATTAAATGAGATATTTATTACATTTAAGTAATTTTAATACTTTATTAATATTCATTGCACGCAGTGCTTACAGTCACTAATTGGGTGATAGTGTGGTCTTCAAAACTCTTTAATAAACCATATGAGCATATTCAGAGGATGATTGTCTAATTTTGGAGAAAAAAATGGACTTCTTTGTGGAATTTTTGATTTCCCAAGATGCAAGAGAAAGGGCATCATTATATAATAAGTCAAATAGACCTAAACTGAGATCTCTTTAAATATATGGAAATGATGGCTATCTTTTATGATAAAAATTGTTGTTGTTGTTGTTTCTTTTTGATTGGCTCTATGACTGATAATGGTTAGGGGTCAAGTGCAATATGGAAATGGGACATCAGGATGGCTTGGGTGATACATATCCCCAGTATAGCAGGGCAGAGAGATGAGGTTTGTTCTTGGTGCTCCTGGAAATTGATGAAGGTTGTGGCTTACCCAGTAAAATTGCTGAGGTTCCAATTCACAAATCAATGAAATTATCATAGTTACTTCACAAGAATTCTGAAAGGATCAAAAAAGACAACGAATGTCAAAAATGTTTTAAGTTATATGCAGTGCTATTCAGTGTAACAGAAAGTGCTCTTGACCAGGACCCACGGTATGACATGGTATATACAAAGTGCATAGTAATATTTTGTGCTGAATGCAACATTATAAACACATAAATATTTAGTAGAATAGTAATAATATACAATTATGATTGGTACTATATTACTTTAAAAAGGCAAACTTGGCAGTAAATAAAACACAAGAATTTATGGTTGGATTCCTTTCCTTCTTTCAGTTAGCCACCATCCAAGTTAAAAGTTAAAGTTATTGGGGCACCTGGGTGGCTCAGTCAGTTAAGTGTTCGACTTCAGCTCAGGTCATGATCTCTCGGTTTGTGAGTTTGAGCTTATGTTGGGCTCTGTGCTGACAGCTCAGAGGCTGGAGCCGGCTTCAGATTCTGTGTCTCCCCCCTCTCTCTCGTCCTCTCCCCTGCTCACACTCTGTCTCTCTGTCTCTCTCTTAAGAATAAATAAACATCAAAAATTAAGTTGAAGTTATTCTGAGAAAAAACACGCACACAGAATTGAAAGTAAGTTTTTTTCTGTTAATATGACTTAGTTGAATATTAACCTCCTCTTTAGACATATGGTAACTCTGCTGAATCATTTCGAAGGAGTTGAAATAGACTGTCTCTCAATTCACCCTTTCTGTGTCTCTGCCTTCCTTCCTGTCCACCCCTCCTGTAAGATTGGGTAACTGTGCGTCCTTGTAGTGTGAACATTTCCTTAATTGAAGTAAGGTATACACTGTGAATTCTTTCTGGTTTTTCTTAGTCCTGTAAAAATGACAAAAATTATATTTTCAGGAAAGAGTATATTTACTCATTTACCAAGTACTCATTTGTGTGCCTCCTGTTGTCAGGTAGGTATCAGGAAAGGAGTTCTCTAACAAGACCATGTTGGGTTCTTTTAAGATGTAGGGAGAGATGGTATGCCTTATTAAATGCTCTAAAAGTTCATTGACTCTCTGAAGGAAAAGAGTAGCAACGTGTTGTGTATTTATTATACATGCAAATATAAGATGTATGACAGCAGTAGTACAAAGAATGGAAAGGGAGAATTGGAAATATACTTTGTAGGTTTTTTACACTAAATGTGAAGTAGTATATTAGTTGAAGATACGTATTATAGGCCCTATGACCCTCCAAATACATTTTTTACAGTGGTATAAATAAAAGTCAATAGAGGAAATAGAATTGAATATTAAAGGAATGCTTGATTAATTCAAAAGAAGGCAGAAAAAAAAGAACACATTGGCAAAAAGTAACAGCTAGGAAAACGGGAAATTTTAATCAATCATATTATTCATGTTAAATAGACGAGAAGCACACCAGTGTAAAGATACAGATTGTGAATCATGGACCAATTATATTTGCATATAGGAAACTTAACTGAAATATAAAGACACATATAGTTGACAGGCATAAGGATGGAAAAAGATGTACTATGTAAACATAAGTAAAATCAAGCCCAGGTAGATATATTTATATCGGATATATAATCTTCAGAAGGAGAGACATAATCAGAGACAATGATTATAATGAAGGGATCCATTCTCCAAGAACATAAAACAATTCTAAGTATGTATGTACCAAACATATATTTAAAAATATATGAGCAGACCAAGAAAAGAAGGAGGTGACATTTCACATCCATCAAAAAGCCTAAAAATAAGACTGAACATATTAAGTGTTAGCAAGAATGTGTAGCAGTCGGAACTCCTGTGTGTTGATGATGGAAATGTAAACTAGTACAATCACTTGGGAAATAAGTTTGGAAGTTACTTAAACATGTGTTTCTAATATGCAGCCATTTCACCTTTGGATATTAAGAATAAGAAAATAAAAAGCTCGTGTCTATACCAAGACTTGTGTACGAATTCTCATAGCAATTTTATTTGGATTGCCAAAACTTGGAAACAACTTAAATGTTGATCAGCAACTGACTGGATAAAAAACATTGTATGGAATAAAAACAGAGCAGTAAAAGGAATGAACATTTTTTTTTCCAAATTTTTATTTAAATTCTAGTTGGTTAACATCGAGTGTGACATTGGTTTCAGTAGTAGATTTTAGTGATTCATCCCACATAACACCTCGTGCTCAACAGGACAAGCATCCTCCTGAATACCCATCACTCATTTATTTAGCCCATCCCTTCCCCCCCTCCATCCACCAACCCTCGGTTTGTTCTCTCTCATTAAGAGTTTCTTATGATTTGTTTCCCTATTTTTTTCTCTTCCCATATGTTCTTCTGTTTTGTTTCTTAAATTCTAGATATGAATGAAACCATATGGTATTTGTCTTTCTCTGCCCAACTTACTTAACTTCGCATAATATACTGTATCTCTATACATGTTGTTGAAAATGGCAAAATGTCACTCTTTTTAATGACTGAGTAATATTCCATTGTCCATACACAACCATATCTTCTTTTACCATTCGACAGTCAGTGGACATTTGGATTCTTTACATAGTTTGGCTATTGTTTATAGTGTTTCTCTAAACATCAGGATATATATGCCCCCTTTGAATCTGTATTTTTGTACCCTTTTAGGAAATACGGAGGAGTGCAGTTCCTGGATCATTGAGTAGTTTTGCTTTTTAACTTTTGGAGGAACCTCCATACTGTTGCCACAGTCGCTGCACCAGTTTGCATTCCCACCAACAGTGCGGAAGGGTTCCCCCTTCTATACATCCTCACCAACACTTGTTTCTTGTTTTGTTAATTTTAGCCATTCTGACAGGCGTGAGGTGGTATCTCATTGTGGTTTTGTTTTGTGTTTCCATGATAAGGAATGATGTTGAGCATATTTTCATGTGTCTGTTGGCCATCTGGATGTCTTCTTTGGAAAAATGTCTATTCACATCTTCTGCCCATTTCTTCATTGGATTATTATTATATTTTTGGGGGGGTGTTGAGTTTGATAAGTTCTTGATAGATTTTGGATACTAACCCTTTATCTGATATGTCATTCGCAAATATCTTCTCCCATTCTTTTGTGGGGTTTTTTTTGTTTTCTTTTTTGTTTTGTTGTTTTGTTTCGTTTTTCTAGTTTTGTTGATTGTTTACGTTGCTGGGCAGAAGGTTTTATCTTAATGAGGTTCCAATAGTTCATATTTTCTTTTGTTTCCCTGGCCACCAGCACCGTGTCTAGTAAGAAGTTGCTCCAGCTGAGGTCAAGGAGAGTGCTGCCTGTGTTCACCTCTAGGATTTTGATGGTTTCCTGTCTCACATTTAGGTCTTTCACACATTTTGAATTTATTTTGTGTGTGGTGTAAGAAAGTGGTCCAGGTTCATTCTTCTGCATGTCACTGTCCAGTTTTTCTAACACCATTTGCTGAAGATGCCTTTTTTTCCACTGGATATTCTTACCTGCTTTGTCAAAGAGGAGTCGGCCCTACTTCTGTGGGTTCTCTCTTCTGTTCCAGTGATGTATGTGTCTGTTTTTGTGCCAGTACCACACTCTCTTGAGGATTACAGCTTTGTAATACAGCTTGAGATCTGGAATTGTGATGCTTCTGGCTTGGGTTTACATTTTCAAGATGGCTTTGGCTATTCAGGGTCTTTTCTGGTTCCATACAAATTTTAGGATTGTTTGTTCTAGCTCTGTGAAGAATGCTGGTGTTATTTTGGTAGGGATTACACTGAATGTGTAGATGGCTTTTGTAGCATCGACATCTTAACAACATTTGTTCTTCCAATCCATGAGCATGGAATGTTTTTCCATTTTTGGTGTCTTCTTCAGTTTCTTTCATGAACTTTCTATAGTTTTCTATGTATAGATTTTTAACCTCTTTGGTTAGGAATATTCCCAGGTGTTTAATGGGTTTTGGTACAATTGTAAATTGGATTGATTCCTTGATTTCTCTTTCTGCTGTTTCATTATTGGTATGTAGAAATGCAGCCTATTTCTGTATATTTATTTTATATATAGAAATATGACTTTGCTGAATACATATATTAGTTCTAGCAGGTTTTTGGTGGAGTCTTTTGGGTTTTCCACAGAGTATTATGTTGTCTGCAAGGAGTGAAATGTTGGCTTCCTCTTTAGTTTTCAGAGTACAGATCTTTTACCTCTTTGATTAGGCTTATTATTAGATATCTTACTGTTTTTGGTGCAATTGTAAATGGAACTAATGTCTTGATTTCTGTTGCTTCATTATTGGTGTATAGCTTTTGATACAAGAAATAACATGGGGAAATCTAAAAAGAATTTACTTGAGTGGAAAAAACCACAAAAAAGTAAATATTGGTTACTTCTGTTCATATGGAATTCTAAAATGCAAACAATAAAAATTCTAGAAGATGCAAACTAATTTACAGTGACAGTGTGCTTATCAGTGTTTTTCTGGGGCAAATGGAGAGAGACCCTGTGGATTATGATAACTGAACACGGGGAAACTTTGGAGGAGGAATGGTTTCATAGTCATCTATGAGTGGAAATTTATGTGATTGTATGCTCTAAATATGTGCAATTTATTATATGTTAAATTTTCATAAAGTAAAAAATAACTCAGTTATTTAAACCTTTCACATTGTTTCAACCAGAACTAAGGCATTAATACATGAAGGGCTAGAACATGAACCAATCTAGAGGATTGACAGCTCATTACTTCAAGTTTACTATTGGTTCAGTTTGCCCCACTGTTTCTCTAGGATGAATCCTTATTTAGAAGGCTCTGCATAAAAAGGTGTTTTTAATTGCCCAAACTACCAGTAAACCATTAAGAGGGAATGTATGTGAATCCTAGTGGTGAGGCTTTGTACAGTTCACTCACTTGGGAAAATGAAAAATATTAGTAAGCATGTAAGGAACAATGTTTAAGAGTACAAAATTAGAGGTAATACAACTTGCTTCTAAATTCCCCTCTGAAACCAACTGTGGCTTGGGGTTCATCATTTCACCTCTGATCTTTTTATATCCACCCTTGAAAATAAAGAAGTAAGCAAATTCTAAGAACATTTCCACTTCTAAAAATGTATGATTCAATAGCAATAAATATTCATGCCCCTCTCTTCTCTGTGTCAACCAATGTGCTAGCTTTTAAAGATCTGCCGATAAAATAAAAGGAGCAGTAAGTAAATTATTATAATACAATGCATTTTCTGCAGCTATACACATCAGCACAGGGTGCTTTAGGAATACAGAAGAGCGGCTCAGTCGGTTGAGTGTCCGACTTCGGCTCAGGACATAATCTCATTGCCCATGAGTTCAAGCCCCGCCTCAGGCTCCGTGCTGCCAGCTCAGAGCCTGGAGCCTGCTTCAGATTCTATGTCTTCCTCTCTCTCTCTGCCCCTCTCCCGCTCATGCTCTGTCTTTCTCTGACTCTCAAAAATAAATAAATGTTAAAAAAGTAAAAATAAAAAAAGGAATACAGAGGAAAGAATACCCAACTCTGGGAACTGGAGAGGATGTCTGTTGGTTATTCTCCTGTTTTCCACTGCCACTTTCCCACCATCTAACATGGCTGATTATCCCAAGTGTCCCTGTGATTCTAAAGGTTGATGCCACTGTGCCGGCATCCTTAATACCTGAGCTTGTTCAGGCAAAATGTTTAGGACTTAGGCTGAGAATTTTGGAGCACACCCATAATGAATACAGACTAGGAATCATAAATGCCTTCATTCTAATTTCTCCTCTGGACACGAATATACCCATAACTCAGGCATACCCTGCACAATACCCCCACAGTTACTTCTTCCAATATTTTACTCCCTTTAAAGCCTTAAAGCATTTGAGCCAGATGCTCATTTTTGCTACCTGAATCGCACCTTCATGTCACACCAGGCAAGGCTATGTAGGCAATTCTGTCAATTCCTATGACTGGTCATAAGCCCATCCATGGTGCCTGCCTGGGTGAAGACAGCTTGATTTGAGTCCATGAACCCGTGTCGGAAGGAGTCAATCATTACTTTCCAGTGGTTCAAAGAAATTCTTTATTTCTGTTTACATGACAGCTTCTCTTCCACCTTTCCACCTTCTGGCCGATAAATATCAACTTGATATTATATGTGCTTTTTTTTTTTTTTAAACCAGATGATTTTAAGGTAGTCTCTGAGTTTGATTACCTTTATTTAACTTTAGCGTTTTCTAGTGCAGAATCTTATCTTCAATTATTTTCTCTGTTCATTGTTTTCATTGTTAAGCTTCCAGTGATTTTTTTATTTCCATAAAATTCATGGATGCTTATTTACCTTTTAAAAGAGAGAAAATCACATATTTGGCTATTATTCAAAGGAGAAGATTAATATGGGCTTCCAGATCTCCATGGGAACACAATAAGTGTTCCCCATAATTTATTTTCTAGAAATGGAGAAAAAATCGTTTCCATGGAGATGCAAAGGTGAACTAAACAGAGATGGCCCTGAGGGCACTGACAATTCTGCCACCTCCCTGATCCCAAATATGAGGTGCTTCTGAATTCAACCCAAAATGACAACTAGTTACTTAATTAGACATATTTTTGTATCTTCTAAGGAATTAAAAAATTATTTGGGTTTGCCAGTTAGAATGGGTAGGTGCAAATAAAATAATCTGGGGGAAGAAATGTCTTTGGAAATATAATGGAGTTCAGGGCTCACTGTGGGAAAAAATATGCAATAAGACACCCGTGAAATGACAATATGTCCTTGCTTTTGGAGTTAAAAGAAAATTTCATAAGTAGTGGATTTTACATAAAGGATTTTTTAAATGAAGAGGCACCTAAACTAGTACACATTCACTGCTCTCATGTAAGAATCCTCCCCAAAACATTTCTCCTTGACACTTGGCATTCTGTAGGTCCAGGTAATAGTATTCAGTTTGCTGGTATTCTTGTTTCCAGTGGGGTAGACATCATAATTCCTTCCTTTTGTGGTTTTCTACTTGGTTAGTTTTAAAACATGGTATCTGTGTGCTTAAGTAAAAATGAAAACCGTACTGCGTTTGGCACATTTCAACATAAAAGAACAGCACACAGAATAGAGCAGTCTTGGTTTGGGTTCTACTTCTTTACTGAATTCATTTATTCAGGAAAAGTTTATCGAGCATATGTTGTGTGCCTGGTATTGTGCGGAAAGTTGAGAATATAGAAATGAAAGAGAAGAAAGAGAAAGAGTATAAAAGTTCCCTCCCCTAAGCAATCTTGAGTGACTACAAACAACATAATAAAGGACACGGAAGAAGCAGGAATAAGGAACGGTAGGGACATTTAGGCGCATGTGCAATGCAGCTAAGACGGTGGCGGGGGGTGTGATGGGGAGGCGGGTCGATGTCACCCTTGCCCTGGAGGTTAAATAAATGTACAGTGTGACCAAGCCGAGGAGGGAAGAGAGGGCACAGAACACCAGTGTGTGAGTTAGCCTGAGAAAGGAGGAAACTTGCAGTAGGAGTGCTTCACGATGACTGAAAGGATGGACGCAGGTGTGGGAAATGCTGGAGGAAGAGCTAGGATGTTGATCGAGAATATTTCTGCAGGGTTCTCTCAGCTGTTATCAGCCTCTAAAGCAAATTAGTGGACTCAGAACTGGATTCTCAGAAATAGCACCCTAGGCTGTACTGGGGAGAGATTGGAGGCGCATGTGATTATAAGCAAAGAAACCAAGTAGGAACCCACTAAAATATTATTCCAAGGAGATGATTCATGTGAGTGGTTTCAATGATGGGGAAAATGTAGATATTTTGTCCTTTGAAAGAGACTTTTGAATTTTATGGATACAGTTTGATTTTATATCAATATAATGGGCTAAGACATAGATTGCAAAGTGACTTATGAGTACTATTTGGTCCAACTGTGTACTGGTTCACTCTGTTGAAAATAACTGAATTTTAATCTGTTTAGATTCACCAGGTAACTGGTAACCCAGTTTGCCAGTCTTTACCACTTTGCATTACTTATTTCACACACTGGGGTTATCATCACGACCACTTAGAGTTGAACCACATGAGTCTGTAAGCACTCATTTAAAGGTAGCCCTGACTATTAATTTTGGATGTCACATTATACTTTTTATGTACATCCTCTTAATTTTGTTCATGTTTGCCTTATATGTTCTGATGATTTTTATTTTTTTAATAATTTTTAAAAATATTTATTTATTTTGAGAGAGACAGTGTGAGCAGGGGAGGGCAGAGAGAGAAGGAGAGAAAGAATCCCAAGCAGGCTCAGTGCTGCCAGCTGTAGAGCCTGCGGCAGGACTCGAACCCACCAACTGTGAGATCATGACCTGAGCCGAAACCAAGAGTCAGTTGCTTAATGGACTGAGACACCAGGGTGCCCCTGTTCTGTTGATTTTTAAAGTAATTTTTATCAGGGCACCTGGGTGGCTCAGTCTGTTAAGCGTTGATTCTGGCTCAGGTCATGATCTCTCGGTTTGTGAGTTTCAGCTGCATATCGGGCTCTGTGCTGACAGCTCAGAGCCCGGAACCTGCATCAGAATCTGTGGCTCTCTCTCTCTCTCTCTCTCTCTCTCTCTCTCTCTCCTCTCTGCCCTTCCCTCTATAGCACTCTGACTCTGTCTCAAAAATAAATAATTATTTTTAACGTTTATTTATTTTTTTTGAGAGAGAAACACAGAGTGTGAGAGGGATAGGGTCAGAGAGGGAGGGAGACACAGAATCTGAAACAGGCTCCAGGCTCTGAGCGGTCAGCACAGAGCCTAACGTGGGGCTCAAACCCAACGAACCATGAGATCATGACCTGAGCCAAAACCGGATGCTTAACCGACTGCACCACCCAGGTGCCCCCAAAATAAATAAATATTAAAGTAGTTTTTATCTTAGGATTTATCATTGATATTGGCATGTTTGAAATTGACAAATTTGACCACATTTTAAGGCTAGATCTTTATTAAGTATAAAAAGAATATTTACTTGATCTAATATAGCCCCTTGATATATGTTCATAAATAAGTAATAAAAGCATTTTCTTGGGTAAGTTATTTTGACACATAATACTGCCATTTGGTAACTTGGAGATTTTACTTGTATTTTTGGTTACAGGGCCTCAAAGTAAATACAGTAGTCCTACCTTTGTTATCTATATATCTTAAATTTTGTTTTCCTTCTTGTGACATTTATTTAGACAACATATGAGCCTGAATTAGTGTTTTTCTTTTCTCAGGTTGTCTAAATTGTTTTTAATCTTTTGCCAATATTTCAAAAATTGAGCTTGATAACTTGATAATACATAGAATAAGACTTGGAGTAACCAGATGAGCTTTAACAAGACAGGTAAACTGTGATTGTTGGAAGCCTGATAATCCAGGGACTCATCTGTCAGTATTTCTTATCTAAGCCATGCACCTGGAGACCAAATGTACCTACTCACACTGCTTAATAAAAATAGCAAATAGTATTTACAATGTTCCAAGTACTAAGCAGTTAAATGGGATGAACTGATTTAGTCATTGCAATAATCTTTAAAATTTTTTTAATGTTTATTTATTTTTGAGAGAGAGCCAGAGAGACAGAGAGTGTGAGCAGGGGAGGGGCAGAGGGTGAGGGAGACGCAGGATCTGAAGGAGGCTCCAGGCTCTGAGCTGTCAGCACAGAGCCTGATTTAGGGCTCGACCTCACAAACTGTGAGATGACCTGCGGTGAAGTCAGACACTCAACCGCCTGAGCCACCCAGGCACCCCAGCCATCTCAGCCATCTTACAACAATTTTTACAAATAAGAAAATCAAGACACAAAATGGTTAATTAACCTGGCTAATAAAGCATACCTAGTAAGAGATAGGGCTTGGATTTTGATCCTGAAAAATCTGAATTAGTGTGAATTCATATGATGAGACCAGGAATTACTTTTCCATATGGACTGTGATAGGCACTCTAGCCACCGATATTTGTGGATTTATTTGATATCATGTCGTTAAAATTTTTTATTATAGAATTTTCCAACTACATGCAAAAATAGTGGTAACTTTTTGTACCCATTGTGCTGCCTCAGTGATAACCCACACCTGTCCAATCTTGTCTCATCTGTACTACCATCTATACCCCTTGAAAAAACTGAATTATTTTAAAGAAACCCAAAATATTACAGTACCTTATCTCAGAAATAGAGAACCCTGATACCATTATCATAATTAAAAAATTGTTAATATCATTACATGTTTAGTCCTTTACATCACATATATTTTGATGTTCATGGATTCTTTCCCAACCCTTGAAAACTCATCCAAATTTTAATTCATAGTATTTCTCGAAAAAGCTGGTAAAGGCATGTTCTTCTATGACCATAACTTTTAGAGTCTGGCCTGTCCTGGCAATAGCAGGACATTTATGAAATAAATACCTGTTGACCTCAACTTGTTTAAAACATGGAACAAAGATGCCAACTATTGGTTTTCCTTCCCTTTTAGTTGCCCTGCTTAATATGTAACCACATGTTTTATAATGCTAAAAGCCACATTGCATCCATTACTGAAAGCATAAGTAACAACAATTTTTCCTGTTAATTATTAAGGACTTCATTCCATTATGAACCCATCAGTGTCATTGAAATGCTGCGCATTTGCCGTCACTGTCTCCTCTGACAGCTTCCAACTCTGTTTCACCGTCTTGAACATTGAGACTCTTTGTGCTTTCAATAGAACAGTTTGGAGAAAACTTACTTCTTAGCAGAAATGGAACACTATTAGAGGGAAAGTTTGTTAAGAGGCCTACTGTCCTTCAAAATGATGTGACAGGTGCACTGAACTAAAACACATCCGCTCTTTAATTCCCTTAGAGTAGGCTCCTTTGATTCCCCAGAGACAAGGTGCAATGGATATTCTTTCACTGCCATGGCAACTACAAAGGGACTTAAATTGGGGGCTGGGGGACTCACAAAATTTCTAAACTTCTGGATGTGTTATTTGCACCTCAAGTTTTCCACTAGAATGAGCCAACGTCAAATATATTGCCTGGGAGAACCTGATAAAAGCTGTTTATTAGAATGCGTAGAAGGAAATGAGGAAAGAGGACCCACAGGAATTAACTTCCTAGCATATGTCATACCTCAGGCAATTGACTTTTATGTCACTGAATCTTCCATACAACCCAGGAGGAAGTTCTGATCCCCACTTGAAGGATATGGAAACAGATTTAGATCAAGTTACATATTCATGGTGACAAATAACACATGATACAGGTGTTTCAACTGTAAAAGTTTTTATTTTACCATCATACCAATATTAACCCCAGAGATATTATATTACTGTTTTATGTAAACAAAATAAGATGTGGAATGGTACTTTAGGGTATGATATCATTGCGTAAAAATTTTTCAATTCACTGGATTAGTACAATTGTCCATTCACTTGGAAAAAGATAAACTTTGTCCCTATTTCACCTTATTAAAGAAATTACTAAAAGTAGACCAAAACAGAAACTGTAAGTATTGGAGGAGGGAAAGCTTTTCCAGTCCTGACATAAACCTCCAAAACCATAAGGGGTGAGATGGACAGAGTTGGGCATATTAGCATTAAAAACATTCAATAGTTGGGCCGCCTATGTGGCTCAGTCAATTAAGCGTTTGACTTCGGCTCAGGTCATGAATTCATGGTTCATGGGTTCGAGCCCCGCATCGGGCTCTGTGCTGACAGCTCAGAGCCTGGAGCCTGCTTCAGATTCTGTGTCTCCCTCTCTCTCTCTCTCTCTGCCCGTCCCTCTCTCATGCTCTATCTCTATCTCTCAAAAATAAATAAACATTAAAAAACAAAAACATTGAACGGTTAAAGACCATTTAACAAAGTTAGAAGGGAAAATGGGGGAAACATTTAGAAAGTATTTGAATAGGAAAAAGGCCCAATATTTTAACTATATAGAAAAAGTGCAATGAAATAGGTGAGTAAAAACCCCAACAGCCTGGACCAGAAGTATACAGTAGTTAAAGGTTAACAGTTCACGTGTAAATTGAAGTGACTAAAAACATTTGGGACTCCTAGGTGGCTCAGTCTGTTAAGCTTTTGAGTCTCAGTTTTCGCTCAAGTCATGATCTCAAGGTTCATAGGATGGAGCCCAGGTTTGGGCTCTGTGCTTCCAGAATGGAGCCTGCTTGGGATTCTCTCCTTCCCACTCTCCTACTCCTTACCCCCTATGCACTCCACTCCTCTCTCTCTCTCTCTCTCTCTCAGCGTAAATAAACAAACATTAAAAAATTTTTCAAACACCATCTTATAAAGATAAATACGATAAAATGCAAATCAAAATGATAGGTTTTTTTGGTATCGAAAATGCAAAATCTGTATAAACATTATTGACATCACTATTGGGGGATTAATACATTTATACAATGGAAATTTACTCATATGGAAATGATACATATGTTTCTATGCTGCCTTGTAAAGATAGTTCATGATATATGCTCTCTAACAAAGCGGGTTATAAAATCCCATTCTTTTGGTAGAAAACTAAACAAAATTAGCTGTGTCCATATGTCTGTGTGTCTATTCTGATCTATTCTAACTTTTTAGCTATGAGATAAAACACAAAATGTGTTGATATATAAATATATAGATATATAAATAGAATAAGGTATTGGTGCTTCTAAATATACTGGAGAAAGAAAGGAGGAGATTTATTTCCTTACTGTTATACACATTTAAAACATTACGAAAGAGTTGGATTATAAGTGACTTCGTTTTTAACTTGTTAATGTAATCCTCTTGTATAATCAGAAGCAATTAACATTAATACAATGATTTCAAATTTCTTTTTTTAAATTTTTTAAAATGCTTATTTAGTTTTGAGAGAGAGTGAACCAAGGAGGGGCAAAGAGTGAGGGAAACACAGAATCTGAAGCAGGCCCCAGGCTCTGAGCTGTCAGCACAGAGCCCAACATGGGGCTTGAACTCACTAACCACAAGATAATGGCCTGAGCTGAAGTCAGATGCTTAACCCACTGAGCCACGCAGGCATGCCAAATTTCTTTTTTTTAATTATTTGTTTATTAATTAATTAATTAATTTAGGGAAAGGGTGCTTGCGTGAGTGGGGGAGGGGCAGAGAGAGCGAGGAGAGAGAGAATCCCATGCAGGTTCTGCTCTGTCAGCTTGGAGTCCCCCACTGCCCCTCCCCACCCCGCTCTCACCCCCTGAACATGGGGCTCGATCTCACGAACCACGAGGTCATGACCTGAGCTGAAATCAAGTGTCCGATGCTTAACTGACATTGAGGGTATCTCAAATGTCTTTTGTAAATTGTGAAATATAGACTTCTCGAGTTTTAGCTCTATTATATATTGTATTTTACTTAGGCTTATAAAAATTCTTTTTTAATGTTTATTTATTTTTGGAAGAGAGACAGAGCGTGTGTGGGAGAGGGGCGGAGAGAGAGGGAGACACAGAATCCAAAGCAGGCTCCAGGTTCCAAGCTGTCAGCACAGAGACTGATATGGGGCTCCAACCCACCAGCAGCGAAATCATGACCTGAGCTGAAGTTGGTTACTTAACCAACTGAGACGCTTAGGCACCCCTAAAAGTTTCTTTAAAAATTATCCTACTTATTACGTACAGTGGGGGAAAAATATCCAAACTAGAACATCAATACTAATGCCTTAAACGTAACATACATCTGTAAAACAAAAAGGATATATATATCCTATCAAACATGAGAAAACGCATCCAAAAGAATGTTGAAAACTGAAAAGACAAACTTCAGCCTACCAAGCGTGCATGACTCAGCTCTAATCTCTTTATGGATATATAATTTTACGTGAGTCACCGATAAAAACTGGAATAATTGCACGTGTGTAGAAAAAGCTCTTAAAAGATCATTGCAAGCAGTGCTCCCTTGTGGAGAGGAAAGGTGACAGGCATCAGGGCAGTGCTAAAGGGACTTAATTACCTTATTTGTAATTGCATTTCGTGAAGAGAATGTGTTCACGTATTAATTTGTATAATTCAAATTGTAGAATAAAAAAATAACACCTTTGAAAGGTTGTTGAGGATGACAGATAGCTCTTTGCAGCCTGGGACAGTTCCCGGGGAGGACTGTGTGCTGACAGCCCTCAGGAGGCAGTGCTCCCAAAAGCAGGGAGTTAGCCTTTCAGCCCTGAATGGGGGGATCCGCACGGGAGAATACAGTGTTCGTTACGTGTGTCCACTTTTTCTCTGTGCAGCTACTCAGGCATTCCAGTGGGCCTCTTCCCCTGGCGGAATGTCTAAGAGGTCAGTGTACAAAGTACAATCCTGTAGATTCAGGCCAGGCCGGTGACTGGTAATTAACATCTTCTATTGTCTTTCTAACTTACCCTCCCTCTCAGAACTTTGCTGTCCTAAGTGGTTCACTCGGTGGAGTGATCTAGACCCTCTACACTGAGGGCTCTGAATTCTTGTCACATCCTTCTCAGGCCCTTGAACTTTTCCATTTAACTTAAAGAATAGAGGAAAACCAAGAGATTCCTAAATGGTTCACCTTGGTGCCCCCCAAAATTGCTCCCCGGCCTCCTCAGGTGACAGAAGGTCTATCTTCTTCCGGTAAGAGCCAGCGGTTCCTGCCAACATGATGACTCTTGCTCTTGCCCCCTAATCCGTTGGCACAGAGAACCCAGTGGAGGAGGGAGGCAGCTGTAACTTAAAGTTCAGTGGGATTTTGCTGTATCTTAGGGCCCTTTAAGAACCAAGCCTTGTAAACTTGCAAATCTCACGATGCTCAGATATTTAGTTACAGGTGTATTTGCATTATTGTGTGTTTATGTAAACATATACATGCGAATACGGATTTTATATTTATGTAACTGTGCAGATAGATTACATATAAAATTATATATGCATATATCTCTATAGCGCCCTGTATTTCCTAATTCTTTTTGCTGAAATACCATGAACTATGACACTTCAGTAGTAATGTATGCACCAAACACTTGGATTTGATTTCTAGAAATAATCTTCCACAAAAAGGAACCAAGGCCCCTTGGATTATAGAGCTGGAGCTGGTGAGCATATAACAGGAGTATTGAGATTAGTATGTAACATATTGTTGTGCTAGAAAATAAGTAAATGGAGGCTTAAAGGCTAAAGGCGGATGGAAAGGCTAAAGGCGGATGGCCAGAAAACACAGACATACGTTTGAAGGAGCCTCTATCACCAGCTCCATGACAGTTCATTGCAGCTCAGTGAATAAAATAGAAATCCAGCACTCCACCCTTGTATAAGAAGGAAAAGAATTTCTTTTGGGGCGTCTGGGTGACTTAGTCGGTTAAGCCTCCGACTTCGGCTCAGGTCAGATCTCATGTTCGTGGGTTCAAGCCCCATGTCAGTCTCTGTGCTGACGGTTAGCTCAGAGCCTGGAGCCTGCTTCCGGATCTGTGTCTCCTTCTCTCTCTGCCCCTCCCCCTCTCATGCTCTGTCTCTCTCTGTATCAAAAATAAATAAAAAAAATTAAAAAAAAAAAGAATTTCATCTGAGTAGATTATCAAGTGATAGACAAGAAATGGTGAAATATGCAATCCTTGTTTAGCAACTGTCACTGGGGTAGGAGGCCCAGGTGAGAATCCTCAATTTTTTAAGAGCTGGACTGTAGGGGTTCGATAAGGATCAGAATATCTATGTAATCGAAACACCTCCCCATAAGACGGTAACCAAGACCAGGGGAGGGAGCTTTGCTGTGTGCTCGGTGCTGAGAACAGCACTGCCGTCCAAACACGGGGACCCCAGCTTCCCTAACGGTATCTCTTTATCCTTTCTGGCCCAGCCACCTTGTGCAAAAGTGGGTTTCCATTGAAGAAACCTGGCAGAAACCAGGGCATAGGTTGAATATCACCAGTGGTGGGACATTACCCGACTGTGCCTCTTGCTGTGAGGCACAGAACGAATGGTGGCCTCAGTCTTGTCATGAGGGAACATCAGACACCGAGAGCTGTCATATAGCATGAAAGCCTTGAAGCCCCTCAAGGGCTGCAAAAATGGGGAGACACTGGTGAGATCACAGGAGTCCGATCAGACGTGTTGGCTAAATGCAATATTGTCGGGTGGGTTGCTGGGCCTTGATGGTAAAAAGATATTATTTGGTTACGTTAAATTTTGTGATCTATGAGTTGGGTGAGTGTTGTTAGCATTGTTATTTACCTGAATGGAAAGGGCGTGCGGTCAAAATGTATAGAGGGTTCTTTGTTTTTGGAGAAAACACTACAGTGTTGAGAGGTGATAGCACATTCCGTCCAACTAAAAAAAAAAAAAAAAGACCAGAAATACAGGGAGAGAATGGGGAGGTAATGAGGCAAATGCAGTGAACCGTTAACAATGGGGGTTTAGGTAAAGAGGTTTTGGGGTTGCTTTAACTATTCTTCAACTTACTGTGAACATTCACCATTATTTCAACATTTAAAACATAAAATTTCAAATTAAGATTTTTTTTTTGCCTATGATTTCTTATTGTATCAGAAGAATCCTTTCCTCTGAGTAACTGTTTTCAAATATTGCACGTTGTACTTAAAGACTGGAGTATGTATATCATCTTTGGTGAAGAGTTAAACCTAATGAAATTTATAAAATCTGTTAGTGCTCTGAATTAAATATTTCAAGAAATGGTTCATTAAATCAGTATGGTAGGTGATGCTAATGGGTTTTCTCTAACCTGAATACAAAGAGGCCAAACGGCTAAAGGAAACCAAACATTCTAATATACTCTTGATTTTCTCTGGGAGCCACATGTTTTCAGTCTAGATAAAAGTTCTGAGTTTACTGACTTATCATAGAGGTACAGTATTATATTAGTTTCAGGTATGCAGCATAGTGATTCAACAATTTGAGGCATTACAAAATTATACATCTAGTTGCCAGCTGTCACCCTACATAGTATCATTGGCTGTATTCTTTGTGTTGTACATTACCTCCCCAAGACATACTTATCTTTTAACTGGAAGTTCGAAACTCTTAATCCCCTTCACCTTTATTCCCATCCCCCACCTTCCCTCCCTGCTGGAGACCCACCAGGTTGTTCTCTGTATCTATGAATCTTCCATTGTTTTGATTGTTTCCGTTTTGAGATTTTACATATGAGTGAAATTGTATAGTATTTGTCCTTCTCTGCCTGATTTATTTCACTTAGCATGGATTAGAAGTACCAAACTTTTTTTTTTTTATACTGCTTCCTGTATGTTTACTTTCTGCAAAAACTCTTTTCATTTTTTCCCCAATGTTCTTGATAGCTTTTTCTGGGAGAGAACTCTGTAACTTTAGTATGTATTTATTGTTGTGAAATAGCTCTTCTCTCCTTAATCCTTTTGTTTACTCCCATAAATGAGTCATTGACGTTTCCCAACAGTTACTGGGAAACAGAGGGCTGCTTCTTGTTAATGTCACAAGTTGTCTTTTCCTGGAAATCAACATGTGAGCAAGCCTAAGTCCAAAAGGAATTTAATAAGTATCGCTTTCAGACCAACAGTAAGTACTGTTTTTTTTTTTTTAAAGACTATCATGTATTCTTGATTTTTTGTTTTTAAATGTGCTTGTATAAGTCCCACTGAAGAAAATTCAGACCCTCTTGCTATCTCTACTTTAATACAGTATTTTAAAATACAGCTTCAGTTAAAGGGAAATGATGAGTTTTTCACTTAATGCTTCCCAAACCAGATTTCATTCGCTGTTAGTTGAGGTATTTAGTTCTAGTTCTTATTTCAAAGCCCAAATGATCATACTTAGAGCATACTTACTTCTGTGGGAATATATCTCTTTTGGCCATCTGCTTGATAATTAGACTACAATTTTTTTTCTCTGGCTCTTACTAGCTTCTTTATCAGAGACACTGAATCCTACCACCTCGCTTCCCTAGCCCTTTCTTTTCCCTGTCTTGAATCTTTCATCTTGCTGGCCTGCTGGGGGAGTGGTATTAACTATATGAAATTGCCTACTTAGATCTCATTAGTTTTAGTCTGCCCCAAACTGTCTGTGGCAGGGCGAGGGGAGAAGTGGGGAGTAAGGCAGCTTGGAAGAAAAAGACTCTCCTCCCCTTCCCAGCGTGATCCTGCAGACCAATGTTCTTCCTAGTTCCTTCTGTTCTAGTGTATCTATCTTTGTAGCATGTCATTTAAAAAAGGTCATGGTGAGCTCTCAGGAAGAAAGAAAAAAGATACTAATTTTTCTGAGAAGGAAAAAAAACACACAGTGGGAAAAGCAGTCTGTCTTCTTTTTTTTTTTAAACTTCATAGCTTTGTGTGGTAATCCGTTCAGGAAGAGAACTGAGATTTGGCCCCAGGCCGGTCATGTTCTGAAGGTTCCCCACATTCTCTTCCCTGGAGGCTGTCTTTGTTTATGTGCACCTTGAGATGACTCTTGCTCAGGACATTGACCTTAGCTTCATAGTTTTGATGACCCTACATGGTTTCATTTGCAAGTATGCAAATTATCTGGAATGAACACATATTTTCTTTCATATGTGTTTTTTCTTAAAATGTTACTTGGCCTCAAACCGTATTGATATCACCCACTCACTGTGAGTAAATATGCAACTCAGAGCCTCAAGGTGTATGAAGGAGGGAGGGTCAATCCAGAGAGTTGGTGACCAGAGTGGGTAGGGAGCCGCACTGTGCTGTGTGCCAGACTCATTTTCCCTAAGTTTTCTAGGCACCTTAGAGGACAGGCTTTGCCATCCTTTTCACGGACTTGGAAATGAGGTCTCACGAGGTTGACATAACGTACTAAGGCGGCAGTTGCTTTCTCAGCTGGTGATGTCCTCAGTTCTGAAGCCTGACCCTTGTTTGTGCCGTGTTGAGGTTCTCATTCAAGGTCCTACTTTCCTGGCTCCATGGAAACAATTCCATTTGCTTCCTGAGCTCCAGACACTCATGCTGACATGATTTCCTTCATAGCATTGATCACCTCTGACATTTTGAGTTCCAAGACAAAATGAAATTTGCTTCTGCTCTTGACTGCTGTATTCCCAGCTTCTCTCATGGTGCACCTGATGGCTGGTTTTGGATGAATGAACTAACATACTTGGGTTGTCTTCATTGTATGCCCTAGTCTGCAAGGAGCATGAGCCCTCTGTGGGGGTGTCAGAGCAGCTGCTTCAACACATCTCCCCTCATTGGGCCGAAGATTTGTTTTGTCTGCAGAAACCCTGAAGAACCCGATTCTGATACATCTAAGAATACTTTGCACATACAATGGCTCCAACCCATTGATGAATCTCCGATGGCTCTGTTCTTGCCCTGCAGGTGATTCTTAGCAAAATCCTGTCTGCCTATTCATGTTACTGCCTAAGCACGCTGTTCAGTCTCTTGTGACGTTAATATTGTATAATTTTTCTGTTGGTACTGCTGCCAGTAAGCACATCAAAGGAATACTTTTATGGATGATTATGGTCAAAAGGTGCAGTCTGTAGCCCCAAAGGGAGAGTTCCTCTTGGAGACATAAACTGATCCAATACAGGATCAGTTCATTCCCATGACCCTGAAAACAACTGAAATAAACAACTAAGATGCCTTCCACTCTCTTCCATCACTTAGTGTAATTTGCACTTAGGTGAAGGGAGTTGCAGAATACATGAAACTCCCCTCATCCTCTTTTATGAGATATTTTATCTCATCCTCTTTTTTTTTTTTTTTTTTTTTTTGTGCCATGGTTTATTAATACCTAGGATCCCTTTTCACTCACGGCACTTTGAGCTCATGATACGGCCTATTGGTTCAATCTTGGTTATCTTCTCTCCATGTGTTTTCTCCTTTATTTCGGGGCTGGGCGGTGAGTAAATAGCAAAACTTGTTTGCTGATACTCTTTATTTTATGCCCTGTAACTTTCATATTTCTTTCTCATATTGTAAATTTATTTGGCATTATTGCTTCACATATGGCTCTTCTTTATTGCAAAGTCTGTAAATACATAAACCTCTCTTATGCTGGAGAAACTACCTTTTTATTATGTCTGGCTCAACTTCCCAAATGCTGTTTTATTACCTGCATTGGTTCAGTGAAAGAAAAGCTAAGCCTTTATGGGATCTGACAGAGACAGCATATACATTGAGTTGAGTTGTACCTGAAAACTGGCCGGATAAATTTCCTGATGACATGGAATACGCACTCGTTAATAAATAGGATAAAAAGCTGCTAGACATAGCATCAGGCGCCTGGGTGACACAGTCACTTGAGCATCCATCCGACTCCTGACCTCAGCTCAGGTCATGATCTCATGGTTCGTGGGTTTGAGCCCCACATCGGGCTCTGTGTTGACAGCTCAGAGCCTGCTCAGGATTCTCTATCTCCCCCTCTCTCTGCCCCTCCCCTGCTCATTCTCTCTGTCTCAAAATAAATAAGTATATTAAAAAAAAAAAAAAAGAAACAGCATGACCTGAGGACAAATTTGAAACAAGAAAGAATGCTGAAGAACTGTAAAAATGACTGCCTTTCTTCTTAACGATTTCTTCCTTGCTCTTGTATTCTTCCCATAGTTATGGTTTGGTTTCTACAGCAGTGAGCCAGCTGTTTATTTCATCTTCATATTAGACCAAATTATTTTTCTTCTGTCTCTGTCTCCCAGAAATTTCTTCCCAGAATTTCACAAGCTGTGGATGAAACATGTCTTGCTTACAGTCCTGCTTGAATAATGGCTTTTATGTTCTTTCGCTCTTGATGTATCAATAAAAATGTATTCCAAATGAAATTTCATATCATGATGTACCAGGAATCTTGTATAAAGTCTAAGTAAAAGCTGCTTTTCTCCCTTCCCCATTTTAGTGATATTTGGTAGAATGATTCTCTGTTTCTGCTATTATGAGTGGTTAGCAAATCTATCCCATTTGTCCCTCATCATGTCATTTCTGTTAAATTGCTTTCAGATATTATAGTTTTGCTTTACTACCAAAGGTTACGCTTAAGCCTGCTAGATAGCAGTAGTGAATATTAGAACTTTTTATTATTAGCATGATTGATAAATTAAAAGGTTAAAAATTGCACAATTTTCTGTTCGCTAAAATCACTGTATCAACATCTGCCATTCTGATGTAATGAATTGATTTATGAAAATATGCTCTGTGTATTTTAAAAATAGGCATGAAAATTAGCTCTCCATTCTTAAATTTTTAATTATGGTTTGCTATATTTTTATTCTAGGAATTATAGCAGAGGTTTACAAAATTTATCTTCATTACTTTTTTTTTTAAAAAGATAGTCTGTGTTTTTATAATGTGCAGAATTTGTGTTTTATTCCACAAATTTCTGTTGGAGTCTTACAAAATTGTTTTCCCTTAGTGACATTTGAAAATTATATCCTTTTCCTTTAAAAAAAAAAAAAGTTAAGCAGGGACGCCTGGATGGCTCAGTCAGTTCAGCATCCGACTCTGGATTCCAGCTCAGGTCACGATCTTGAACTTCATGTGGAATCAAGCCCCACTTTGGGCTCCATGCTGACAGCTTAGAGCTCGCTTGGGACTCTCTCTCTCTCTTCCCTCTCTCTGCCCCTCCCTTGCTTATGCTCTCCTTCTCTCAAAATAAACAAACTTAAAAATTGTCTTTTAAAAGCAATGTCCTGATTTTTAAAAAGACTACCCTAGATATAAGTGAAGGCAAATTATCAGGAAGAGAAACCATACCTGAAAATCAGCGCTCTATACTATAGCATATATATTTCTATCAGGAACATTATATATTATAAACCCTGTTTTGTGTACTTTATTTCTTAAAATTAAAAATCTTAGCACGTTTGGGGGATGAATGGATAAAGAGTGATTTATTCATACTATGGGAATAAGAAAAATGCTACTGACATTTTCAGCAACATGGATGGTTTTTAAAAGCATTATGCTTAGTGGAGAAACTAGATACAACATACAACATACGTTATGATTCTATTTATATGCCGTTCTATGGAAGGCATAGCTACGAAGATAGAAATGAGGTCGGTGGTCACCATGCGCCAGGGTCAGGAGAATGCATTTGTTTATTGAAGGACACAAGGGATTTTTTTTTTTGAGTTATGGAAATGCTTTATTATTTTATATATATATGTGCTTATCAAAGCTCTTAAAACTATATGCTAAGAGTGTTAACTTTACTGCATATAAGTTATATCTCATTGAAGCTGTCCCAAAGCAGACACGTTTGCCTACAGGTGAATTTACTCAACTGTTGTAGGTATTTGAGAAAATACACTTTCTTTTTAAAAAATTTATTTATTTTTTAATTTACATCCAAGTTAGTTAGCATATAGTGCAACAATGATTTCGGGAATAGATTCCTTAATTGCCCTTGCCCATTTAGCCACCCCCCCACCGACAGTCCCTCCAGCAACCCTCTGTTCTCTGTATTTGTCTCTTATGTTTTTCCCCCTCCCCCTCCCTGTTTTTTTTTATTACTTTTGCTTCCCTTCTCATGTTCATCTGTTTTGTATCTTAAATTCCTTATATGAATGAGGTCATATATTTGTCGTTTTCTAATTTCACATAGCTCTAGTTCCATCTACGTAGTTGCAAATGGCAAGATTTCTTTCTTTTCGATTGCTGAGTAATACTCCATTGTATATATATACACCCCATCTTCTTTATCCATTCATCTGTTGATGGGCATTGGGCTCTTTACATACTGTATTGTCGATAGAGGGCATGTGCCCCTTCGAAACAGCACACCTGGAGAAGATATACTTTCTTCATCAGCTGTCTCATCAGATTAACTTTCTTTATAATTAAAAGATGTTTAGCATGTTGAACAAAACCAGCTTTCTTTTTTTTAAATTTTTAAATATTTATTTATTATTGAGACAGAGAGAAACAAAGCATGAGCAGGGAAGGGGCAGAGAGAGAGGGAGACACAGAATCTGGAGCAGGCTCCAGGGTCTGAGCTGTTAGCACAGAGCCCAATGCAGGGTTCGAACCCACAAACCACGAGATCATGACCTGAGCCGAAGTCAGATGCTTAATCGACTGAGCCACCCAGGCACCCCAACCAGCTTTCTTTTAAATATGCAGGGCTAACTTTCAGAGACCTGGAGTAACAACTCAAATGTGATAAGGAAAGGATGCTTGTCTAAGCTGGCTAGGTCTTGATTTTCCAGAGCAAAAAGTAAGTAGGCACCTTCCATAAATCAAGAAAGAGGATTTTGAGCATCTTATCCAGATGTTTAGAAGAAATCATTAGAAGAGCCAAAGCGTGATGTGGTTTTAAGTGGTAACTTCACAGTCTAGACTTTGAGATGGAAGACTGAGCAAAGGTTGTTACTTTTTATCTATAAATTCCTGTTCCTAGATTGTTGATTTAGGTGGCCTCACTGTCCACATTTAATCAGCTATGCTGGGTATCTTCTATCTCTTCACATCTATTTCTGCATGGTTGATCTTCATGGCCTGTGGCAACAGACTGTAGCAGCCTCAAGCCAATGGAGATCTTGAAAGCAGAGAAGAGTGAGGTCTGATGACTTTGGTTGGTGGTTGCTCTGTGAGCTGCATCAGAACACTTACCACATTACTAATTGTCACCCCTCCTTTCCACGTGGCTTGCTCTACTCAAGATCTCTTTCCTTCTCTTTTAAGATCTAACTTCTTCCCCTTCTCCACTGGGCCTGGGGATTTTGTAAAGTGTGTTAGTGTGTTTATTTATTTTGAGACAGAGAGAGAGAGAGAGAGAGAGAGAGAGAGAGAGCGAGCATGAGCAGGGGAGGGGAAGAGAAAGAGAGAGAGAGGGAGAGAATCTGAAGCAGGCTTCACACTGTCAGTGCAGAACCCAATGCAGGGCTCAAAATAATGGACGATGAGATCATGACCTGAGCCAAAATCAAGAGTTGGCCACTTAACTGACTGAGTCACCCAGGCACCCCTTATTTATTCCATTTGAACCCCATTTCCCTTCTCTCATTTTCCTGCACTCTGTAGGCAATCATTCCAATGCAATTCATTTATCTTCATTACAGATGTAGAAAGTGAGGCTCAGAGAGATCACACAGCAAGTCATTACCTGAACTGGAATTCATACTTTATACTCTTGGACTCCAAAAACCATGTGGTGGACCCTCCCATAGTTGATTTGATCAGTTTTCCTATCATAAAGATGGAAGCAAATTTATACACATTTACTCATTGCATTTCTAAACACTGAACAAGATATTTTACAAAAATTTTATGGAGGCAAAATTGACATAACATTGTATTAGTTTCAGGTGTACAACATTATGCTTTTGATATTTGTACATTATACAAAATGACTACCACAATAATTTCCATTAAGATCCATAATCATACATAGTAACAGGTTTTTTTGTTGTGGTGGTGGTGAGAACTTCCAAGATCCACCTTCCTAGCTACTTTGAAATATGCGATACAGTATTATTAACTATAGTTGACATGCTGCACTTTACATTACATCATCATGATTTATTCGTTTAAGAAGAGATACTTTAAATGCAAAGTAAAAAATGCAAGTCTTACAGCACTATGTTATCCTCTGAGTTGGAAAAGATATACAACCAGAAAGAATTAAATGAGTTGAGTGAGTGTGGAATGAAGTATCATGAATTATTTTTTATTAGGACAAAAAAAATGAACTAGTAGGTTCCTTCTAGAACTGAAACTACATAATTTTCATGGCTGTAATGAAAACTAAATGTATTGCATAAACCTCTTATTACTGGCTGATTACATAATCCTATCCAAAAATTTGCTTATACAAAGCTTACGTGATATAGTATACTATTATTTTCCTAATATTTCTCCTCCCCCAACTCATAGTATTCTGCTTGTTGAAAAAGTCATAATGAATGGGAAAGGGTCAATACATAGAATTGTTATAAGACTTTTTAAACACATACCAAATTAGATTTCTGAACATCAGTTTTAGAGGATTGACCTAGGCTGCTCATGTTCTAATTGGCCTATTTTTTCCTTCCTTTATTTTTTTTTTCTTTAAAGTTTACTTACTTATTTTGAGAGAGAGAGAGAGAGGGAGCGAGCAAGCACACAAGTGGCGGAAGGACAGAGAGAGAGGAAGAAAGAGAGACTCCCAAGCAGTCTCTGCACTGTTAGTGCAGAGCCCCATGCAGGGCTAGAATTCAGAAGCCCAGAGATCATGACCTGAACCCAAATCAGGAGTCAGATGCTTAACTGACTGATCCACCCAGGTGTCCTTAGCCTTTTTTTTTTTTTTTAACTCATCTGAGAGGTCTGCTGAGATATCAATCTTGGAAACCTAAGGTATTCACAAAGTTGTCTGAGTGTTTATGGCTAATATGGAAGACAACCATGGTGTCCACTTGGAGGAAACTTTAGCGCTATGCTAATGAAGCTAAAGCGTCAGAGCCTCTCACTGGGAAGGGCCCCTTTCAAAGTTCTATACGTTAATTGTATTTATAATTTTACATATTTTTCTTTAAGAATGTCTTTCCACTTATACCCAAAAGATATACTTTATAGGATTAAAGTACATGTACAACCCAAAATTTGGATGCCTGAGTTCACTTTCTGGAAGTGGTGATACATGGTATGGACATAGACTCATTCTATCACATCGGAGTTTGATACAAGTTTAACTTCAAAGAGAAGGCAGTCCAAATATATTGTCAAGAATGCAAATAGAACTACTTTCTTTCTTTAATAAAAATTTGAATTTATTATTTTAGGGTTTTTTCTTTTATAATTCTTTGTCAAGTCGGTTTCCATATAACACCCAGTGCTCATCCCAACAAGTGCCCTCCTCCATTGCCATCACCCATTTTCCCTTCTCCTCCCTCCACCATCAACCCTCAGTTTGTTCTCAGTATTTAAGAGTCTCTTGTGATTTGTCTCCCTCCCTCTCCTTAACTATTGTTTCCTCTTCCCCTCCCCTATGGTCCTCTGTTATGTTTCCCACGTTCCACATAGGAGAGAAAACATGTGGTATCTTTCTCTGCCTGATTTATTTCACTTAACATAATACCCTCGAGTTCCATCCATGTTGCTACAAATGGCCGTATTTTATTCTTTCTCATTACCATGTAGGACTCCATTGTATAGATAAACCACATCTTCTTGATCCATTCATCAGTTGATGGACATTTAGGCTCTTTCCATGCATGATTTGGCTATTGTTGAAAGTGCTACTGTGAACACTGGGGTACATGTGCTCCTATGCATCAACACTTCTGTATCCTTTGGGTAAATCCCTAGCAGCGCTATTGCTGGGTCATAGGGGAGTTCTACTGTTAATTTTTTGAGGAACCTCCACACCGTTTCCCAGAGCGGCTATACCAGTTTACATTCCCACCAACAGTGTAGGAGGGTGCCTGTCTCTCCACACCCTCGCCAGCATC
The DNA here is from genome assembly GCA_004023785.1 of Mungos mungo. Lineage (NCBI taxonomy): Eukaryota > Metazoa > Chordata > Mammalia > Carnivora > Herpestidae > Mungos > Mungos mungo. The sequence goes on from PISW01002063.1 coordinate 128,439, forward strand.
TATAGTCTCTTGATTTGTTCATTTTAGCCACTCTGACTGGTGTGAGGTGGTATCTCAGTGTGGCTTTGATTTGTATTTCCCTGATGATGAGTGACACTGAGCATTGATTCATGTGTCTGTTGCCATCTGGATGTCCTCTTTGGAGAAGTGTCTCTTCATGTGTCTGCCCATTTCTTCACTGGGTTATTTGTTTTCCGGGTGTGGAGTTTGGTAAGTTCCTTGTAGATTTTGGATACTAGCCTTTTATCTGATATGTCATTTGCAAGTATCTTTTCTTATTCTGTCAGTTGCCCATTAGTTTCTTGATTGTTTCCTTTGCAGTGCAGAAGCTTTTTATCTTGATGAGGTCCCAAGAGTTCATTTTTACTCTTGATTCCCTTGCCTTTGGGCATGTGTTGAGTAAGAGATTGCTGTGGTTGAGGTCAAGGAAGCTGTTTCCTGCTTTCTCCTAAAGGGTTTTGATGGTTTCCTGTCTCACATTCAGGTCCTTCATCCATTATGAATTTAGTTTTGTGTATGGTGTAAGAAAGTGGCCTAGTTTTATTCTTTTGCACGTTGCTGTCCAGTTCTCCCAGCACCATCTGTTAAGAGACTGTCTTTTTTCCATTGGATATTCTTTCCTGCTTTGTCAAAGATTAGTTGGCCATACATTTGTGGGTTTAATTCTGAGTTCTCTATTCTATTCCATTGGTCTATGTGTCTGTTTTTGTGCCAATACCATACTGTCTTGATGATGTCTTTGCAGTAGAGGCTAAAGTCAGGGATTGTGATGGGTCCCGTTTCAGTTTTCTTCTTCAGTAATACTTTGGGTATTCAGGGTCCTTTGTGGTTCCATAAAAATTTCAGGATAATTTGTTTCAGCTTTGAGAAGAATGCTGGTGCAATTTTGATTGGAATTGCATTGAGTGTGTAGATTGCTTTGGGTAGCAATGACATTTTAACAATGTTTTTCCATTTCTTTGTGTCTTCAATTTTCTTCATAAGTTTTCATCATACAGATCTTTTGTATCTTTGGTTAGGTTTATTCCTAGGGTTTTTGTGGAATTGTGAATGGAATCAGTTTCTTGATTTCTCTTTCTGTTGCTTTATTATTGCTGTATAAAAATGCAACCAATTTCTGTACATTGATTTTGTACCCTGTGACTTTGCTGAATTCATGGATCAGTTCTAGTAGGCTTCTGGTGGAGTCTGTTGGGTTTCCCATGTAGAGTATCATGTCATCTTTGAAAAGTGAAAGTTTGACTTCTTTGCCAATTCTGATGCCTTTTATTTCCTTTTGTTGTCTGATTGCTGATACTAGGACGTCAGCACTATGTTAAACAATAGTGATAAGAGTGGACACCCCTGTCGTGTTCCTGATCTCAGGGGGAAAGCTCTCAGTTTTTCCCCATTAAGGATGACAAAAGCTGTGGGGCTTTTCATAAATGGCTTTTATGATCATGTTTAAGTAAGTTCCTTCTATCCTGGCTTTCTAGAGGGTCTTTATTAAGAAAGGATGCTGTATTTTGTCAAATGCTTTTTCTGCATCTATCGACAGGATTATATGGTTTTTATCTTTTCTTTTCTTTTGTTAATGTGATGTATCACATTGATTGATTTTTGAATATTGAACCAGCCCTGTAACCCAGGAGTAAATCCCTCTTGATCATGATGGTGAATTCTTTTTATATGCTGTTGAATTCGATTTGCAGGTATCTTGTTGAGGATTTTTGCATCCGTATTCATCAAGGATATTGGCCTGCAGTTCTCTTTTTTGGCTGGGTCTCTGTCTGGTTTGGGAATCAAAGTGATGCTGGCTTCATAGAATGAGTCTGGAAGTTTTCCTTTCATTTCTATTTTTTGGAATAGCTTGAGAAGAATGGGTATTAACTCTTTAAATGTCTTGTAGAATTCCCCTAGGAAGCCATCTGGCTCTGGGCTCTTATTTGTTGGGAGGTTTTTGATGACTGATTCTATTTCTTCACTAGTCATGGGTCTGTCCAGATTTTCTATTTCTTCCCATTTGAATTTTGGTAATGCATGTGTGTTTAGGAATTTTCCATTTCTTCTAGGTTGTCCAGCTTGTTGGCATATAATTTTCCATAGTATTCCCTGATAATTGGTGTTATTTCTGAGAGATTGGTTGTAATACATCCATTTTCATTCCTGATTTTGTCTGTTTGGGTGCTCTCTCTTTTCTTTTTGAGAAGCCTGGCTAGAGGTTTATCAGTTTTGTTTATTTTTTCAAAAAACCAGCTCTTGGTTTCATTGATCTGTTCAACTGTTTTTTTTGGGGGGGATTCTATATTTATTTCTGCCCTGATCTTTATTGTTTCTTTTTCTGCTGGGTTTGGGGTGCTCTTGCTGCTCCCCGTCTAGTTCCTTTAGGTGCACTGTTAGCTTTTGCATTTGTGCTTTTTCTAGTTTCTTGAAATAGACCTGTATTGCAATATACTTTCCTTTTAGGACTGCCTTTGCTGCATTCCAAACAGTTTGGATTATTGTATTTTCATTTTAATTTGTTTCCATATATTTTTAAATTTCTTCTCTAATTGCCTGATTTGTCCATTTGTTCTTTAGTAGGGTGGTTTTTAACCTCCATATTCTTGGAGGTTTTCCAGACTTTTTCCTGTGATTGATTTCGAGTTTCATAGCACTGTGATCTGAAAGTGTGCATGGTATGATCTCAATTCTTTTATATTTATTGAGGACTGCTTTATGACCTGGTGTGTGGTCTATCTTGGAGAATATGCCATGCACACTTGAGAAGAAAGTGAATTCCCTAGCCCAGGATGTAAAATTCTAAATATATCTGTCAAATCCATCTGTTCCAATGTGTCATTCAGGTCCATTGTTTCTTTAGTGATTTTCTATCTAGTTGATCTATCCATTGCTGTAAGTGGAGCCTTAAAGTCCCTTGCTATTAGCACATGCTTATCAATAAGATTGTTTCTGTTTGTGATTGTTTTATGTATTTGTGCACTTCTGAATTTAGTGCATAGACATTTATAATTGTTAGCTCTTGCTGAGGGATAGACCCTGTAATTATTATATGATGCCCTTCTTTAAAGTCCAGTTTGTCTGATATGAGTATGGCTACTCCAGGTTTCTTTTGACTTCCAGGAGCATGGTAGATATTTCTCCATCCCCTTACTTTCAATCTTAAGGTGTCCTCAGGTCTAAAATGAGTCTCTTGTAGAGAGCAAATAGGTGGATTTTGTGGGGTTTTTTTCCATTCTACTACCCTATGTCTTTTGATTGGAGCATTTAGTCCATCCGCATTCATTGTTATTATTGAAAAATATGGGTTTAGAGTCCTTGTGTTCTCTGTAGGATTCATGCTTGTAGTACGGTCTCTGGTACCTTGTGTTCCTTGCAACATTTCCCTCAGAGTCCCCCTTAGGATGACTTGTAGGACTGGTTTAGTGGTGATGAATTCTTTCAATTTTTGTTTATTTGGGGAAACCTTTACCTCTCCTTCTGTTCTGAGTGATAGGCTTGCTGAATTGAGGATTCTTGGCTGCATATTTTTTCTGTTCATCACATTGAAGATTTCCTGCCATTTCTTTCTGGCCTGCCAAGTTTCAGTAGATAGGTCTGCAACTACTCTGATAGGTCTCCCTTTGTATGTTAGGAGCCTTTTATCCTTATCTGCTTTCAGAATTCTCTCTTTATCCTTATCTTTTGCCAGTTTCACTATGATATGTCATAGAGAAGACTGAATCAAGTCATGTCTGAGGGGAGTTCTCTGTGCGTCTTGGATTTCAATATCTGTTTCCTTCCCTAGATTGGGGAAGTTCTCAAGTATAATTTGCCCAAGTACCCATTCAGCCCCTTTTCTCTCTCTTCTGGAATTCTTCTCTCTCTTCTCTTCTTCTGGAACTCCCATGATATGGATATTTGATTGCATCACTCAGTTCTTGAATTCTCCTTTTGTGTTCCTGGATCAATTTATCTCTCTTTTTCTTGGCTTCTTCTTTTTCTGTAATTGTGTCTTCTAATTCACCTATTCTCCACTCTGCCTCTCTATCCATGCAGTGGCTGCCTCCATTTTATTGTGCACCTCATTTATAGCATTTTTTAATTCATCACAACTTTTTTTAAGGTCCATAATTTTTGTAGCTTCTCTGGTGCCTTCCATGCCTTTTTCAAGCCCAGTGATTAATTTTATGACTGTTGTTCTAAATTCCTGGTCAGTTGTGTACCTTATAACTGTTTTGAGCAATTCTTTAGCTGTCATTTCTTCCTGGAATTTCTTTAGAGGAGAGTTCTTTCATTTTGTCATTTTGGCTAGCTTTCTGTCTCTTATAAGTTTTAAAAGCTTGTTATGTGCTCTGCACTTGTGAGTTCTGCTATATTAAAGGAGGCTCATTGACTGTCCTGGGCCTGTCCATTCAGGAAGTGTTCTGTTAATGGTGTCCCTCGATCTCTCTTGTTGTGCCTTTGGTTATTTTATTTCCCTACTTGCAGTGATATTTGGGACTTTCTACCATGTGTACTTTGGCTTGTTTCTTGAGTTAGCCCTGGAAAGGAAAACAGACAGACAAACAAACAGAGAACAAAAGCATGCAAATACACAGACAAATCAAACAAACAAGCAAACCAAAAGAAAAAAGAAACAAAAATAAAACAAAAACAACAAAAGACCTAGGCAGTCTGAAAACATAAAACCAGGAATCCCAGTTACACATAAAGCGCAGGGTGGAGGCTGCTGGAAGAGCATATACAAAGAGAGACATGGCAGTGGTGGGGAGAAAGAGAAATTGAACATTGACCAAGCAGAGAGACTAAAAGGCTTAATTCAGAGAGAGAAAAAGGAGGATATGGTAGGAGGCGAGGAGAAAGAAATGAAGATAATCTTACCCAGAGAAGCTATATAGTCTGGTTATTCCAGAGAGAGAGAAAGAAAGGAAGGTAACGATGGTGGTGTAGAACATGCACCAAGAGAATGGACCAAATGTGACTGTTTAAGCAAACCAATGACCAGAGTGCCCAGTCCAGCGGAGGGGAGAGATAAGAATGAGATAAGGATAATATATCTGAATAGCAAGAATTGAGCTAGAGTTAATCATGGCAATGCATCAATGTTGGTCTTTCCCAGGGCTCCGGTAAAAAAAAAAAAAAAAAGAAAAAGAAAAAAGAAAAAGGCAGCTCTCCAGCATGGATGGACATGGTTTGGTGTAGGTAGGTGTTGCCTCCGCTGTGGGTCCCCCAGGGCCACTCCCTGAGGCCCTGCCTTGGAGGTCATGGGGAGCAAAACGGCAGCACCCCCGTCCCTTCTCATCCCAAGCATTGAAAATCATTCTTTTGGGACCGATCTCCATGTGACAGCGGCATAGCCAAGGTGGGTCATGTTTTATGTCCCAAGCTCCACCTCATTTCCAGGTCTTAGTCCTCGGGCTTCAATGATACCACCCGAACTGTAATCCCTCAGGCCGGGCAGCTCCCTAGCCGGGGACAGTGTAGGGGGAGTGGGGGAACAGTTTCTCCTGGTGCCGCCTGGGACCAGGGCGCCCAGCCCAAAGGAAGTGCCACGTTAGAGATAGGATCTCTCTCCAAAGGCCTTGCAGTTAGAGATGGGATGATAGGATCCCTCTTCATCCCAGGCTGAGTCTTTTCTCTTCTCCAGAGACAGTTGTGTTATCGGTTTCAGCCTCTCTTTCTCTTCCCCGGGGTCTCTCCGCAGAGTGGGCTCCCTCCCCTCCGCGCCCCCGTCCCGGCCTGCTTTTGTCTTCCTCAGTTTGCAATCATGCACCTATGAGGCTGTCTTCTTGGTGGACCACGTCTCCTTTCCTCCCAGACTCTTCTGGTTCAGTGTCCTTTGGCTTCAGCCCTTCTTTGTTCGCGAGATGTGGGCAGGAAGTACGGATCACCCCATTTCCCCACCTTCTTGCCAGTCCTCTCCAGGGCTTTTTCTGAACTTATTTTTAAAAATAAAAGAACAAAGCTTCCCCTCTGTAGTCTCTGTATTGGTGAGGCACTAAACATGAGAATTTAAGTGTTAAAATAAGAGGCCTTTACTACGTCTGTGATTCAGCATTTAACTTTGTGGACAGCAAGTGACAGCACTCATTATGACCTGTCAAATTCTACTTGGCACCCATAATGTAACAATTACATCCCATTAAATGGCGTGGGGGGGTTCCCTCCTCTTTTTAAACCATCCACATGCAATTACACATGTATTGTTGTAGTATTCCTGAGTTCGGTGTTGGGAATTTTTATTATCTTTATTATATTCAGAAATCACCGTTTCTGAATATCCAGTCTCTCTAGTAATAGTGTTCAGTAATTTATAACAGTATTTTCATTTGAAGAAATACATTTTATAAATCTAAAGAAGGAAAAAAAATTAAACTTGAGAAAAATCACCAAATTTTGTATACTATATATCATATATATACACCATATATTATTTTATATATTTTATGTATACCATATATTATACATATATATGACTTTCCTCTGACATTAGACTGTGAAACCAGAGTCTTGAAATCTGATCAGACAGGGAGGTAAGGAATTTCAGAGGTATCACATAGAAAGGAAGCTTGAAGTCTCAGAGATAGTGCCACCAATAATACAGAGGACTAGTGAGGATTTCTGTGGATGGAATAAAAAAATAATAATGTCAACACTCAATTACGCCAGTAAAAAATTTATTTAAGTATATTGCTTAAATGCTTTGCCCCTGTAACGTCTGAGTGATTTAGGTAAATGGATATCTTGCTTGGGCATTTCTGTTTATCAGAGGAGCCACAATATACCTTCCACTTACGACCTAAGACTGGAACTGATTACTTTCTGGAGTGAATAATCCTGTAAGAAAAGACTACATGAGACTCTGAGGACAAACAGTTCTCTCAGACCACGTGTATTTAACATCTGTGGTTTCCTCCCTCAACTTTATGTGCTCCTGTTTAACGAGCAGTGATTTCCCTCAGGTCTGGAGTAAGCCATTTACTTCAACCCGTGGGTCTCTCTGCCAGGAAGGTGGTTGGCAGAAGCACTGAGTATTTAGGGCTGGACTCATGCCTTTGAGCAGGAAAGAGCCCCAGACTCCTGGAGCACTGGAGGCCTGTTTTCCAGGAGGTTTTTAGGACCCTGAGGCCATGTGGTTAGGATCAGGAAAGAATCTGGAAAATAACTGACTGTCTTACTGATCCTGAGCACACTGTGTATCTCCATCTTTGCTGTTAGCTCATTGTCCCGTTTCAGGTCTTTCTAAACTCATTCTGCCCATGCTTGAGTCAAAACTTCAGCCCCAGGTCTCATCTAATTGCCTTCCCAACACTCTAGCCTCCGTTCAGGTTTTGAATGGAGGTGGATTCAGGAGCATGCCGTGCTGTCTTTTATATGTAGGGTCAAGTTTGTTTGCGATGCTAACCTAAGACCCTTCGTTCACTCATTATTAACTCATTCTCTCCTTCATTCTCTAAATACCTGTGTCATGTGTGTTGTGTTACAAGCGCTGTTCTGAATGATGGAGATAATTTTAGTAGTTGATACTGACCACTGGAATTGATTTTCAAACAGCCGGTAAATGCCTCCTGACTGAGTGAATAAATAAGTAAATAAACGAGAAAGGGGCACATACATAGAAAAGGAACACACTGTAATAAGGGAATAAGACTTTCAGCTAACTTTCTACAGCAAGTACACATCCCACATTTTATGTTATTACGAAAGTCTCTTAGAAGGAACGTCCACCCATTCACGGTACGAATGTAAGATATTTTACGAGAAAACTGAGGGACAGAAAATAGTGCTTTATTTTATGAGCTCTGGAAACAGTTTTATTTTACTAGAACGAAATAGTGTTTTCATTCCCTGAAAATATTTGAAAAACTGCAAACCTTGCCTTCACAAACCATATTTTTGGGGTAAAGAAGATTAAGCACCGCCCTTCACTTTTGTTCCAATAAATGTGAGCCTATAATATTGTGAAGCTTCACATTTCTCTGAAGTACACCCTTGCTACCAGATCACTGCAAGCTCTCTCTTTATAGGAATTCTTTGTTGAATTCTTTTGTAAAAAAGAAATCCCTCTGTAACGTGGATGTCTCAAATCTTACCTGTGTTTTCCAAACGACAGCGGTCCTTTACTAACACTGCTAGTCGTCACAACACCCCAGGCAGACACGTGGGAGGTCTAAATGTCAAAACAGGCTTGCATTTCCTCATAACCAGGGCCCCAAGGAGTGGCTGTGTGTAACGTCTGAATCCCGTGTCCCCCAGTTCTGAAATGTGATCTTGAGGAAGGTTTTCCATTTTCCTATTTGTGCTTAATTTCCAAAGTTGTATCACAGGACAAATGACGTGCCTAACAGTTAGTGGGCCATTTAATAGAGGTCCTGTTAAATTAATCTCATGCAAACCAGTAATAGGGGACCTGAAAACAAGACAGTGACCGAAAAGTTTGAAGAACTTGAGGAAAAAGACAAAACACGCAGGTTCTGTTGTCTTGTTTAGTAGTACATATTAAAGAAGAAATTGAGGGTGCTTGGACGGCTCTGTCAACTGGTTAGGCACCTGGCTTTGGCCAAGGTCATGATCTCACAGTTAGTGGGTACGAACCCCATGTCGGGTGCTGGGTTGGCAGCTCAGAGCCTGGAGCCTGCTTCAACATCTATGTCTTCCTCTCTTTCTGCCCCTCCCTCACTTGCACTCTGTCTCTTTCTCAAAAATAAAGAAAACCCTTTTAAAAAATGAAAGGAGGAATCGCAACATCTTCAGCCTTAATGAGTCTATTGGTGAATGCCTTTGAAACTTGCACTTTAAAATATAGCGTTTGCGTTAGCATAATGCTAGCTACTGTTGCCAAAATCCCTTAGCCAAGATAAGTCCATTTTTCTCTCACCTAGAAATCCAAGGCAGGTGTGACTCCTGTCAGGAACAACTCTCTTCTCTGTTGTCTGTCACAACAATAATGGAAACCCTCATGGGAGTCTAATCCCGGTGAACCCGATGAGGTGGAGATCTTGTGGCATTCTGGTTCACTAGGCCTGGAAATTCATTTCCACACCATCTAATGGGCACACAATGATGCAAGGAAGGCTGGAAAATCGTGTCCAATTTTGTGTCCTTGAAGAAGAGAATCTATATATATATACTGTTCCTCTCAGTCAGGACCAGTCCTCTGTTACTGTATTTTAAATCCTGTGACCTAGAAAATAGCACATTCTAGTCAAGTAGGTGCATGGTAATCCTAAGAAACCTCTACTTCGACAGCGTGTGGAGGGCAAACTCTGGCTAGCTCTAGCACAGAAAAATGCTGGAATCCCTCTGGAAAGGCAATCTTTAGACTTGTCTACACTGGTAGGCGAGGAAGTGTCATTAGATATTAGTTCTGTGTTCTGGAAGAACTTTCTTGTGAGTTGATCTCCATAGACTTAGCTCCCATCCTCTGGAAGGATCTTCCTTCTATATTTACCTCTGCAGACACTTTTTTTTAAAATTTTTAAAAAAATGTTTGTTTATTTATTTTGAGAGAGAGAGAGAGAGAGGCACAAGCTGGGGAGGGGCAGATACAGAGGGAGCAAGAGAATCCCAGGCACGCTCCCTGTGTTATCAGCGCAGAGCCCGATGTGGGGCTCAATCTCATAAAACATGAGATCATGACCTGAGCCCAAGTCATGAGTCAGACACTTAACCAACTGTCTGCAGGCACTTGAAAAATGGGCCCTGGAGAGGTTCCCGAGTGGCTCAGTGGATTAAGCATTGACCTCTGCTGCGGTCATGATCTGCATTGGGCTCTGCTGATGGCAGTGAGCCTCTTGGGGCTCTTCGTCTCCCCCTCACTCCTCCGCCCCTGATAAAGCTTGTGCACTCCCCCTCAAGATAAATAAATAAATACATCATTTTTTAAAGTAGAAAGGGTCCTGGAGAAAATTCTTTTATGGAGCCGTGCAGTTTCCGAAGTCCATTTCTTAATCATATTCAATTGGGAGCCCAAGGATTGTTTGATATTCAGTCTTTTATTTTAATTTAAATTTTATTTTTTTAGCCTAAACTCATAGTTCTTCACTGTAGAATTACATCAAAAAAGTTTCTCGGGGTGGGGAGGGGGGAACACCTGGGTGGCTCAGTCGGTTAAGTGTCTGACTTCAGCTCACGTTATGATGGGTTCCAGCCCCACACTGGGCTCTGTGCTAACAGCTCAGAGCCTGGAGCCTGCTTCGGATTCTGGGTCTTTCTCTCTCTGTCTCTCTGCCCCTTCCCTGCACACCCTCTGTCTCTCTCTCAGAAAAGTAAAATAAAACATTAAAAAAATAAAGTTCCTAGGGTTCTAATATAGTGGTTTACAGTGTATTCCAAGTGCTAATAACCATAAACAATGTCTGGTTCCTTTTTCCTTTAGGTTTACTTCTCTAGCTGGCTGTATTTCTCTGCTTCTTTACTTCCATGCCTATTTCTTTCGACATAGTAGTGGCTGTCATATGAACACGAGGGTTTGGTAGGAAGGCAGCATCCTTAGTTTTTGCCACAGGGCCAAGTTCCCCGTTTAATGGAGAAAACTTACTGTGACTTGGTGCTCAAAGCCCATTTTTCAGTTTTGACTCTTTTTAGGGGTTTGAAGAAATCGGCTTCTCCGACACCGCCACACCCTAGTCTCTGCCTGCACACCAGCTAGGCCTCTCCTGAACTCAGTTCCTTCTCACGGACACATGTATCAAGCAGCAGCCGGTAAAGACAAATACCTTGGCATTTTTCTTACCATTTCCTTTGCCACCGATTTGGTACACCCCTGAGTCTTTCTTCACAGTTTACATAAGCAACAGTTTTAACAACTACTTAGCCATAAAACAAGAGTCCCTCACCATTTTGGCACCCTTTGAGTCTTTTTTTTTATAAGTTTATTTATTTTGAGAGAGTGAACAAGCGAGTGTGTGAATGGAGGAGGGGCAGAGAGAGGGCGTGAGAGAGAGAATCCCAGGCAGGCTCTATGCTGACAGCCCTACTCAGGGCTCAGTCTCACAAACTAGGATCATGACCTGAGCCGAGGTCAAGGGTAAGATGTTTAACCAGTTGAGCCACCCAGGTGCCCCAGCTGTGTGTGTTTCTTACCCACTAATGGCTGCCACTTTCACAGTCGTGGACTTCAGTAACACAACACAAAGTGCCGAGAAACAGCATAGAGAGATTTTCAGACCAAGGCGGGAAGCAGCCCGTTTCAGCTGGGTTCACCTTTCTTTGTGAGATATTCGTGCACGCAGCCGGAGCATGGAGGCTGGAAACTGTTCTCTAGCTCTATGCCTGGAAAGAAGAGGACGTTGATTTGGGTTGGGACATTGTGAACTCTGTTACAGACACTCATTGGTATGTATATTTATTCTTTTCTTGTCATATTATACCAAACGTGGAGTTTTTACTGAGGTCTCTGTCTGAAAGGCAAACTTCCAAAAACATGAGACCACAGTCAAGGTATACAGGAAAAAAATGAGAGAAGAGCATGGTAGCTTCTCACTCCAAGAATTGAGGGAACTTGGGGTGCCTGACTGGCTATGTAGGTTAAGCATCTGACTTTAGCTCAGGTCATGATATCGAGGTTCGTGAGTTCAAGCCCTGCGTTGGCCTCTGTACTGACAGCTCAGAGCCTGGAGCTTGCTTCATATTCTGTGTCTCCCTCTCTCTCTGCCCCTCCCCTGATCATGCTCTGTGTCTCTCTCCCAAAAAGCAACATTTAAAAACTTTTTTTAAAAAATTAAAAAAAAAAAGGAATTGAGGGACCTTTTCTTTCCCTTTGAATCTCCAGCACGGGCCGACAACTGGGGAAGGAGTAGGTGCTCAACATGAAATTGAACTGGTGAGTCAAAGCATTACGCGTGAGTCAGAATCCGGGTTGCTGAAAAGGGGCCATGGGATCTCAAATTTTCCCCTGCAAAATTGCTAATTATGTGAGTCTTTAAAAATTTATGACCAATATATGGACATTTTTCCAAATAATAAGGTCATTGTTGCAATTATGTAGTAATGGCTAAGCATGAATTAATTTAAAGCACTCAGAGGATATGTATCAAGAAGATCTAGTTACATTGTTAGTTGATTTTTATAGTTGAATTTTGCTGATTACTGAGCCAATATGCAAAGTATTTGAAAAGTATATGAATACTTGCATAATATAACTGGGGTAATTATTTTTAAAGCAAGATAGGAAATACAATCAAAGATTAAAGTTCATGAACACAGTTTTTGTTTAAGAGTATCACGAGGTGAAAGTCCAGGTATGGGTACGATACCAGAAATATGAATTATAGCAAATTAAATTGTTTTCCACTAGCAAGTGTTTATTAGGTCACTTATGTCTAAAGAAAAGTTTGATGGTTCTTTTGCTCAGTGAGTACAAAGGGAGTATATTTCTCTCCATGCTTTAAAAAATAATTTGATAGTTGACATCATGTAGTCTCATTCATTTTTTTTTTTACATTGTTCTGGCTATGAAAATTATTCCAGAAAATCAAACTTAAAAACAGAGAAATGGGAGGTGCCTGAGTGACTTAGTTGCTTAAGTGACCGACTCTTGCTTTCAGCTCAGGTCATCATCCCACAGTTGTGGGATGGCGTTTTGCATTGGGCTCCATGCTGACACATGGAGCCTGCTTGGGTTCTCTCTCTCCCTCTCGCTCGCTCTCTCTCTCTCTCTCTCTCTCTCTCCCTCTCTGTCTCTCTCTCCCCCTCCCTCCCTCCCTTCCTCTCCGTCTACCCCCTCCTCAACCTGTGCGTGCACATGTGAATGTGCACACTCTTTCTCTCAAAAAAAAAAGGAAATAAAAAATAAACTAATAAAACAAGGAAGACAACTAATAAAAGCAATGGTTTATAGGTGAGGTAAAAATGATTTGTTTCTGTGTCTTCCATTATTTTGAAAGTAGGTGCTCTTGAAAACATTACTAAAAAGATGAAGAACATAATGGGGTTGCAGCAGGCTGAATCTTAATATTTATGGATTAACATTGTCAGAAATATTTCTGTTGTCATTAACACTTGGCCACTTTAAATCAGCAAAGTATTTCTAACAAGATTATATTTCTAATAGGGCTCATCAGCCGCATGCCAGGCATCATGCTTATTACTAGAGCTAAATCAGTGAGAAAGACATGAGGAGCTGATCTCTTGGTGGTAAAATTATAATGGAATTTTCCTCTATTTGATGTAATTGAACTGCTTGCCATGTGGAAAGACAGCAGTGAGGAACTCTGAACCCTCCTTACTTTGACTTAACCTTAACTTTAGATAGCTTTGTGCATCTGTACACATGTTCCTAATGTAGCTCATTACATGTTCCCTCACTTTCAAATCATATAAGGTACTACTACTGAATTCTTTTTCCTCACTTTATAAGTGATCTTTGTAGAAGTGTGAGTTAATGGTACAGCAGCAATTAAAACTTGAAGGAAAAAATTAAGAACACGGAGGGAGTATATGATACCACCTGTGAATGGCTTAATGAGTCAGGATTTAATATGCACATAATTTTTTAAATTAAAAAATTATTTGGGAGAGGCAGAAGAGGGGGAGAGAGAGAGAGGGAGAGAGAGAGAGAGGGAGAGAGAGAGAGAATGAATCTCAAGCAGGTGCTACATTCAGTGTGGAGCCAGATGTGGGGCTTGATCTCATGGCCCTGGGATCATGAGCTGAACCAAAATCAAGAGTCGGATGCTCAACCAACAGAGCCCCCCAGGTGCCCCACTCTGCACACCATTTTTATTACACATAACAAGATGATTTTATTGCCAAATAAAAGGACCACAAATATTGTACTCTACAGAATTGACCGAGTAGAATGGGATGACCTTATAAAGACGAAAAAGAATTGGTGACCGCTAAGTGCTGTAGAAAAGTAGAGAGAATTTTTGTGGGAAACCATCAGTGACGGAACTGGGAAAAAATTGAGACAGCATGTCTCATAGACATAACTATGGAGATAAAGTAGATTATCGAATAGCTCTTCTCTTTCTCCAATTTCATTGTTTTCCATTAGAGTGGAACACAAGCTAGAGAAATCCAAGCCCCCGCTGTGCCCTGTTTGAAGAATGAGGCTTACCGCGGTTGATAAATACTTTATCTCTGTCAGAAAGAGTAGAAATCTTGACATCACCCCATGGGTTTCATTTTAAAATGAATATAAATGGCTCTAAGTACTTTTTATTGTTCTGTTTGTGTTGGAAGTGTAAGCCATAGGTCTTCCTATATTGCACTGTAAATAAACAGTAAGTCACTAGCATTAGACTCACTGTGACGGATGGTGTACCTTTCTCAGCCCTCAATTGTCTCATTATCCACGTTCTATTGGGTCATTAAACAAACATTATATACTTGCTCTCCCTGGAATAAAATTGCTCACTTGGGACTCAGCTCCAGAATTACTCGGTAACTAAAACCCTTTGCATATTAATGTGTGTGTGTGTGTGTGTGTGTGTGTGTGTGTGCATATATAATTATATAGATATGTATTTATGTAGCATTAATTTCAGACTATATATGTAGTATGCTTTGATCTCATAGCATGAACCGTATGGCTAAGCATATAAAATACCTTCCTACCTACCTTCCTTCTGTCCTTCCTTCTTTTTTCCTTCCTTCCTCCCTCCCTTGTTACCTGAAATAAGAGTCTGTCTTACTCATGGAATGTTTCAGAGAAAACTGAATTGTTTTGTGAATTATAAGGATCCTGCATTTGACAGAAGTCTGCAAGTTTCATAAAAAACCCAGAAAACAAAACAAAAAAAATGATTAGCTCTAAGAGCCGAAATACACCAGGAAAGCAGCATTAATGCGTTGGCCCCTGTTCTTTTTCTTCTGTGGCTCTGAGACTTGTTCTTTCATCTCTGGCCATTCGTGCATTTTTGTGTCCTTGGATGAAGATTAATCAGACAGTTGAGAGCTGAACAGCCCATAGTCTATTTAGTTTTTGGTGAGTTTCGCTTTTGGGGGAAAGAAATAAAGGTTGCTTTATATATTTTAACTCATTCAGATTCTTGCTGAAATAGAGAAACATGAAAATTAGGAAAAGACAATGATGTGCAGTAGTGTCCGTTTGGAAGCAGAAGGAATTCCACTAATTTTATGTAAATCAAACACAGTTTTGAACTGCTAGGAGCTTTAGGTAAATAGTCACTGTTACATATCACAGGGCAGGGACTAGGACTTTAAAACTCACACAAACAATTCCATCTTATTCCATTTTTGTGCCATAGGCATTACCCAGAGGGTTGGGAGACACCTTTCAGGACAGACAACCAATCAGTAATCAATCTATCAATAATATTTACCGAGCTTTTTCTTTGTCAGGTACTAGGACCCACACTTTGAGAAAAAAAAAAAAAGACGCAATGGCTACTTAAGCTTAAAATCTAGTTAGAAAACCAAGCATAATAATTAAAACAAACATATTAATGAGGACTCCATATTGACAGCATATGGACTAGTCACATTTTAGTATAACAATACGAGTCACATACTTTCCTGCTCTCTTTTCTCATTTCCATCCAATTGTTATGATTTGAAATATGATAGGAGAGATAGGAGATGTCATTATTTTTTAATCAAAAAAACAGAGCCAGACAAAAATCGGCATCTTTTTTCACTGTTACTGAGGAATAATTGACATAAATCATTGTATAAGTTTAAGGTGTATGGTGTGATGGCTTGATTTACATACATTATGAATGATTATCACAATCAGTTCAGCTAACTTCTGTCTTCTTTGTAGATACAATAACAAGAAAAGAAAGAAAAAGAAAATAAAAGGAAAAAAATGTTCTCCTTGTCCTGAGAAATCTCGGTATTTACTCTCTTTTATATCAGGAGCATTAGCAATAGTACTCATGGTATACCTTCACATCCCTAGTCATTTATCTTGTAACTGGATGCCTGTACCTTTAGACCACCTTCTTCCAATGCCTCCTCCTCCCTCCCTCTGCCTTGCATAATCACAGTGGTGCTCCTGTTTCTGTAAGTTTGTTTTTGTTTTTGTTTTTTTTTTTTTAGATTCCACACGCGAGTGAGATCAAACAGTATTTGTCTTTCTCTGCCTCACTTCACTAAGCATAATACCTTTATGGTCCATCCATGTTGTTAAAAATGATAGGACTTCACTTTTCATGGCTGAATAATATTCCTTTGCATGTAAATATACACCATGACTTCTTTAGTCATTTATCCTTTGATGGTTGTTTCCCTGAAAGATCTACACTTGACACTCTTGTTTCCACTTATCTTAACCTGTAGGGTATCACAGTTATCCAATTTACTTAATTTGGTCCTTAGTAGGCATCACATTGAGGAGACTTAACTGGTCTGTGCACACAGACTGAAAATTTAACACTTGATAGATTGACCCTAAGAAAGAGTTATTCTTCAGTTACCAGTATTTATAAGATACCTCTATTCTGTAGTTCCTCAGCTAGCAGATTTTTGAATAAAGGTTATACACAGGCATGTCTTCTGTAAGACTGCAGTTTGAAAGTTAAAATCTATTTTTTTGAAAGTTAAAATCTATCCGATTTCATTAGAAAATCACTTATATGCAGTGAAACCAGTGTCTTCTTTGGGTCCCTGTGTATAGATTTATGAAATGGGCTATAAATTTTGAACGCTCTCATTACCTTGACAGAAACATTCCTAGTATACGCTCTTATTTCGGGAAGTCTAGAAGGAAGTCTAGAAAATAAAGCTTGATGGGTCAGAATGGCATGGTATGGAGGAGGAAACAAACATGGGCCAAAAGTCCTAGTATTTTTTTCTGAAACTTGCCTTTATGGTAGTTTTGAGGTTTTCCACTATGTGTGCCATGAAAGGAAGGGACATGGTGGGTGACTCACAAAGTTACATGCACTAAATAAATAAATAAATAATAGATAAATACAGATATCTATTCAAAACAGGAAGGAATAGTGAAGGTCAGCCCTTTCCTTTGATCAATGTCCTATGATGTAAAATTAGAATACATAATATGTGACTTCACTTAAATAGTTGATGTGATTTACATATGCAGATCCTATGTATGTACATTTCTTAATTACAAACACTTTTTTTGGTTAATGAAATTACTAATTATAGTTGGCAAGCTTAATGTGGGCCACGGCATTCATGAAGATATCAGATGTTTTTGATGTATTTAGTTTTAAATTTGTCCTATCTTTCTTTCTTAAGCCTTTCTTGGAATAATTTGAATGTCAGACACATTTTAAAAAAGGATTTTCTGCCGACTGTGTGTAATACTTTTGATTTCATATTTAAAATTTTAAAACTAAGTGAATTAATATTTGACTGCTGGCCGCTTTCTGCAAAGTTCAAGTGGACTACCTTTGGTACACAACAAAGTCATAGTTCTGTGTCCTGTATAACAATAAAAAAGAAACATGATGTGCCTGGATGGCTCAGTTGGCTGAGCATCTGACTCTTGATTTTGGCTCAGCTTATGATCCCGGGGCCCTGCGATTGAGCCCCATGTCAGGCTCTGTGCTGAGTGTAGAGCCCGCTTGGGAGTCTCTCTCTCTCTCACTCTCTCTCTCTCTCTCTCTCTCTCTCTCTCTCTCTCTCTCCCCCTTTCCTCCACTCATGCACGCTCTCTCTCAAATTAGAAAAAAAAATCAAATGGAAATATCCTGTGAAAGATTCACCTAGTAGCTTTTATGCAATTACAATTTCTACCCTGTGAGAAAATCATAGACTTGAGACCAGGGTAACAGGTTAGCTTTGGATTTTGTTTTTGCTTTAGACACGAGTTAGCTAAGGCACACACATTTTATGTAAATCGTTTGGGATGATCCAGTTACTTACAGGGAGGACATGCCCTAACAGTTGAGGTCTCCCCGCACTGTGGGGATTCTCTTCTTGCCCTGCCCAAAGTGGGGCTCCTTTTGAAATCTGTTGACCGTTCCCATCACGGACATTACTGAAACCTGCCAAGCTTATGTCACAAATCTCACAAACAAGCGTTGCATGTGCTTTTTATTTTGAGCAAGGGGATGACCTCTTCAGATCTGTCTATCATTGGTATTGAAGGGACATAGCGGCAAAAATTACAGTACACGTGCTCTTAGCATCACAGTATTATTTCAATTTAAAAAGAAAAGCTTTGTTTCATAGCGGTACATACACGAAATATGTTATATGGACTTGAAACAGAGCTGTATGTTTCTGTCACCATTTTTTAATGCTAACCCCAGGCCTTTTAAAAAGTACTCAAATATGAATCCTCAGGTCAGAGTTCACAT
This sequence comes from Mungos mungo, assembly GCA_004023785.1. Classification (NCBI taxonomy): domain Eukaryota; kingdom Metazoa; phylum Chordata; class Mammalia; order Carnivora; family Herpestidae; genus Mungos; species Mungos mungo. The sequence continues at coordinate 146,639 of PISW01002063.1, forward strand.
GTTCCTTGTAGAAACTACTACTCAGGATTTTGTGTGGGTTTCTCCCAAGCAGAAAGAAGTGTATTTGTGAGGCCAACTGAATGCAGAATCCTTTTAGGGTCATACATCTTTTCTTCAAACATTATCAGTTTCTCATCCTTGTCTGATTCACTGTTCTCTTTTAAACACTTTTCTCTTATTATATATTTTGTAAATGCTCATAATGTGATTAAATTCCCTAGTTACAGTCATGAGTGTATAACTACTGCCATAAACATACTTGGGGAGACGCCAGCTGAGCCCACCGGTCACCCCGGAGAGCAGGCAGACACAGGCGTATTAACGAGTACTTCCAGTTTAATAGAGAATGTGGGTGTTGGTCATGACAGAGGGCACAGGGAGCTTTAGTATTTTGGTAAAGTGTTTTGTTTTGATGTTGGTTACAAGAGCCTCTTTTGAATATAACCTTCCTGTCTCAGGAGAAAGAGTGAAATAGCATTTTTATTATTTATAAAAAAAAATATTTTTAAATGTTTATTTATTTTTGAGGGAGACAGACAAAGCATGAGCAGGGGAGTGGGAGAAGTAGAAAGAGGGGGAGACACAGAATGTGAAGCAGGCTCCAGGCTCTGAGCTGTCAGCACAGAGCCCGCCGTGGGGCTCAAACCCACAGACTGTGAGATCATGACCTGAGCTGAAGCTGGGCATTTAACTGACTGAGCCCCCCAGGCGCCCCTCACATTTTTATTTGAAGACAACAAAAGGAGATCTTCAGAGTTAAATTTCCCAGTGCTTCACTGCGTCTGCTTTGATACCTGGACCTTCCTGTTGTAGATATGGAGTGTCTGAGTAAATCGCCCAATTCTATAGAACTTTCTGCATTATAAACTGTTTCTCAAGGTCTCTTGAATGCCATGAAGTCTCTGACCCTCTCAAACACAGGCCATCTATGCAGAAAAAGTGCTCAAGGAAATGAAATTGGATTTAAATAGTCTGGAATTAAAATGTACTAACTCTGGGCAATTTACTGAATCCTTTTTTATCTATAAAATGGGTATAAAAAAAGCAATTATTTACAAGGTAGCTATCATCATTAAGCCAAGCAAGCCCATAAAGCATTATACTCAATTTTGAGTTTGAAATAAGAGTTGTTAGAATACAACACTAAAAAATCAAGTTTTCAAAGAATTGTATCGTATGAGTTAGTGCTTACCTTTAATGCTAATGACCTACTTACATATCAAGCGATAGAGTTGATAAGGATTATTAGAGATGTTTCTGTTTTTATATGGAATTAATAGACATTCTACAAAAAGTAGAATGAAACAGATTATGGAAATAAAGATGAAGCTCTCATTGCTCTCTAAAGTACATTGTAATGAGGAGAGAGAAGTTGTCTGATTTGAACATTATGAAATTTACATGACGAAATGGTCTCTGACAGGGCGCTGTGCCTGCCATTTTTGACTTCACGTTATTTTTGATACTTTAAGGACAACAAATAACTTGGAAAGGTACCCGGACTCCTAGTAGTTGTAATCGAAACCAAAGTTCCCCTTGTCAGAGCGCGCTGGACAAGAAACACCAGAATTGTGCACATTCCTTTAATTGATTCCTGTGTGGTCATTTTATTTCATCTCAGACCGTGGTGTTGTTTTTGGCAAGCAGGAATGTCCTCGGGTAATATGCAATCTGTCTCCTCTATGGAAGGCTGGAGAATGACTATGTCCCTGAGGGCCTGTTTTATGATTTCTGATCTACACACCCAGCATATCTGCGCATTGGTGGTCCGTCCACATGGAACAATGAAATTTTTATAGAATTGGGCACTTCTGCCCTGGGGCTGTGTTGGTGTCCACACAGCAGCTCTGCAGGCCAATTTATAATTAGCACAGGGCAAAGCCACGTGAGGCCCTTACACAGAAAGATGCTCAGTCTCTAGTTTGGCCGTGCACAACTTGGCTCTCTGAGAGCTCAACAGAAATGTTTGATTTCTCCCTCTTGGAATATGTGAAAAGAGCTAGCCTCCGTTCGGTTTTCCAGTTGTGCTGTGCCGTGTAGTAGAACGACTGCTGGACCAGGTTGACATAATTGGGCATGATCCCTGGCCTTTCTTTGCTCTGGCTTTTCAAAAATACTGGAGCTCTTAGATTTTGTTTCCTTTCTGTGAAATGATAGCCGGTTGATACGATTTGTAAGATCTATCTAACTCAACAAATAAATATATTTCACTTTCTTTTAAAATCTCACTCCATGGGACCCCTGGGTGGCTCAGTCGGTTAAGCGGCTGACTTTGACTGAGGTCATGATCTCGCGGTTCATGAGTTCGAGCCCTGCACCCAGCTCTGTGCTGATGGCTTTGAGTCCAAAGCCTGCTTCAGATTCTCTGTCTCTCTCCCTCTGCCCCTCCCTGCTCATGCTCTGTCTCTCTGTCTTTCAAAAAATAAATAAACGCTAATAAATAAATAAATAAAATAAAATCTCACTCTCAAACCTCAGTCCTATTGCTGTTTGAACATAGTGATTTGGAAAGTAACTAATTGCCTGTGCAATTTTTAAGAAATAAAATTTCTGCATACTCAATTTTTAGGGTTATTTTGTTATTTTGCCTTTTGACCTAAGACCCAACGGAGAGTCTGCTTAGAACAGAATCTATTCTCTTTGCGAAGGCTTGATTTGTGCCTTGGCAGGTGACATGTTTATGAATGGGAAGGGTTTCTCAGATTCGCTGTGTGTAGGATATATAGGAGAGCCTTGGAGAATGTGCTCCGTATTCTCTGATCATAACGTATCACAGTGGCAATGAATGTGTAGACTTTCATCAAAGAACTATTCTTAGCCATCCTGTTGTTACCAATGCAGAGGATTATCAGTGGCCTGGACATTTTCCTTATCACCTGATTTCTAGGTTATGTAGTCAGTTTAAGAGATGAATGATGTTTAAAACTAGTATATGATAAAAGACAGCCTAGAATTTGGGGGAGTTTTCTGATTTGCATCCATTTTACATATATTCAGCTTGGAGTACCTTGAGTCCAAAGAACCTCGGGTTTCAAGTAGATTAATACTTGGAATGAACTCCCTCAGTCCTGAGAACCAGTTCCCATGGCCTGGCAGCGGAACTATAAAAACAAAATCCGTGCTTAAGAAGGGGGACGCATCGGCGGGTTTATGGTGTCATAAGGCTTGCGCTTGTCACAGTTAAGGGCATTCGCAGCTCATTGGTCACAGCTCCGTAATGGAAGCTCACTTCCATTTTTCCTCCTTCCCGGACAGCATGCGAGAATCATAGACCGTTCCCTAAATTATGGGTCACAAACTCATACCGAAGCCACAGAATCACAGATTAGCATTGCTTTTGGGAAAGAAGCATAGTCATGGGGAGAGCAGAAGCCAGTATTCAGTATCTCAGCCCTTGAAGACTTGATAATGGAAACCTTATGATCTTTTAAAGATAGAAATCAGACACGGTCCCTATTCTGTTTAAAGCTATATAATGGTTTCTCATCTCACACTACATAAAACGGACTTAACTAACCAAGACCAACAGAGACTCCTCTGATCTGATCTTATCTAACCTTGTGGCTTTCCTTTCTCTCATTCCTTTGTCAGTAAGCTTTGGGTACTCTGTCCTTTTTTGTGTGTTACTAAACTCTTCGGTACTTATGACTGAGTACTGGTTGTTGCTTCTCCTGAGAACACTTCTCCCCGAGATTTTAGTATCACGGACCTCTCTGGATCATTCAGATCTTAGTTTATATATCCCTCAATGAAGATCATCCATTTAAATTAGGTCTCCAGGCAAGTCATCACCTTGACTTATTTTCTGTATAGCAGAGAGTACTCCTATTATTTCCTTGGTTTTATTCCAGTCTCTCACATTAGAATGAGAGCATGTAGCAACTCCTAAATAAATAATGTTAAATGAAGAAATGAGTGAACAAAATAAATTGAAACTTCGAAGTTGCTTATGGGCCATATTTTAAAATTTCAATCTATTTTTAGACCATCTGAGTTCTCTAAGACTTCCTGTGATATCTTTGTGTGGTTTTACTACGGGGAAGACACTCTCTGCATAGGATGGTTAGAAATGGATTGTAATTACTGATGACGAGAAGATTTAAGCACGAACAGAAACTCGATGTGTTTGAAATAATCTTAGGAAGAAATTATAACAATTGTAGTCAGAAGAACAGTTGGTTTGTGGTGTATATGTGAATAGATCTTTGGTATTTGGTTATGGATTAATTGAGGATGTGAAGGAATGAAGGAATCAGATAGGAATTCCAAGTTTTTGGTATAAGGAAATTCATGGATGATCTTCACATTTGTGGGACATCCCTAGGGATTAGTAGAGTGATCAAAATTCCTAAGTCTGATAAACTTGGGGTTCTAAATAAATACATAAGTTTGGTACTCATAAGCTTATTCAAGGATCAGGATATCTCCTAGGAAAAGAGTAGAGATAGAAATATCTTAGGTCATTCTGGTATTTGGAGATAAAGGATAGAAGGAATGGGCAGCAAAATACATGCAACAAAGTCTTTAATTTGAATTAGTTTGAATGCAGTTGTATTCCAGTCTGAACATGAAGCATTTTTTCTTAGCATCTTGGGGCTATAAGAGAGAAAATAAAGCAGACATGCTAACCCTTTATCAACACAACTTCCCATTCCTTTAAAAATACACTAAAGAGTATATAGTTGATGCAGTGAGGTAGCTGTGGCTTCTTTCAACCACTCCTACGATTTTTTAGCTTGGACCCAAGTCTGTATGACACCCCCTGAACCTTTAATTTAAAATTTCTAATATATTACTTGCTGAGTTTCCATACGATAAAACAAGATAATGGACATTCTTTTTCTTTTCTCTAGAAAAAAAATGCCCCAGATCCAAAGGTGAAGACAGATGCCCTAAATCGCAGGCAGCATGCAAGGCTTCCTGGAAGGCACCAGCTCAGAAATGACTCTCAGATTCAGTATAAGAAGAGTGTTGAGGGAAAATTGGGTATTCTTGGTCTTTTAGGAAAAACGGCATTCTTGGGGAAAGCATTTATTCCCTCTTATACTCGAATCCAAGGGAGTAGGCGTCAAGAGGATCACTTCCAAAGATCAGGGGGTACCCAAAATAAGGAGACTGACCATTTTTCCCCAGATGGACTTTTTTTTCTCACTCAATTTTTTCATTTGGATCTTGCCCTTGTGCCACCCTGAGCAGGAGAGAAGAGAATTAGAAAGCAGTGAGGGTGTTAATGATCTTACCTTTTCCATGACAATAACATAGAAGTTTCCTATGGAACTGCTGGGCACTTGGTCACTTCTGCTTGAGAGGGTGTTGGTTAACTTTCTCTTAGGCTTAACATGTGGGTTATTGGAAGAATACTTTGGAGTCCTCCCTTCTGGTTAAGTCTAGTTCTCCTGTAAAGCCTTGGTTTCCACATCTTACAACTCCCTTTCATAGCCATAAAAGATAATCCGTCCCCCAGTTCTTCATCATTGGTCCTCACTTGTGCAGCCCTGTCCTCTAGCAACTAAGCTCAGTGCACTCCGGATATGGTGAGGTCAAAAACGTGCAGGTAGAGAAGGGGAGTCCTTCTCGATAAAGGAGGAGCAGATCTTTGGAACTTGGGCTTTGGGTCTGCTTAAGCCGGAGAAGAAGAAAGGGAAAATTCTGGGAGAAAGTACTCATGACACACTTTTCTACCTGGTCATAAAAAACTAACAGCTCAAGTGAACCCAGACCTTGGGACGGTCAGCTTTGTCTACAACAGTTTCCCCGTGTGCCAGGAGCCGTGTGGTATTTATTCATAGCAAATAGCTAAAAGCATATAACTAGGCAGCATTCACTGACATAAAATAAAACACTTTCTTTCTTTGTTTTTTTTTTTTTTCTGATTCTTGTTGGAGAGAAATGTGTCCAAAGTGTAAACTGAATTCTTTAAGAAAGTGATTCCTGAATTCGTTCCACCTTCAGTTGCCAAATTTAATTTTTCAAGGAGAAGCTTTCAAAAACATGATCTCTTGCCACTATCTAATTAAAGAAGTCAATATGCCTACTGTTAATTGATCCACCCACACACTTAACACCTAACCTCACTTTTCTTGATCCATTGCAAATCAGTGTACCCAATCTCCACCACTCTTTGATCTTGCACCAGCTGCCTAGATGAGTTTGAAAATCTCTAATTTCACAGAATGTGCTGGCTTTCGTCATAATCGAAAAAACAGCTGGCAATTTGAAATGCTCTCAAAGTAAAGCTGTAGGACTTTATAGGAAGGTTTTCAGAGTAGGAATTTTAGGTGGAGGAGTGTGGTGGGCCCACCAGAGAACTCACCTAGAGACTTCACTTGCTCAGCAAGCCAGTCATTCTTGCAGAAGATTTGTGCCTTTGGGGTGGGACAGAGGTGCTGGTGGGCTAAAATCTTCTAAAAGTCCTGTTTGGGGGCTGTCGTGCCTTACATCAAATTAATAGCTGTCTGCATCTGTAACTTGAGGTCTCTGTGAACTCCATTTTGCGTACGTATGGAAACACATATGACCACATTTGTTTAATACAATTTTTCAGAGAGTTACACTTTGGGATGGGCTCAAATCACAGAGGAACACTGAAATCCACCCTAAGTATCTGACCTTCACAAATGAAATTTTATTTCAAAAATAAATTATTTCTGGTTGGAAAATAATACCATTTTTTCATTGTATGTGCTTACTCGGAATTCTAAAAATATTGGTTGGGAGATGTCTGCGTAAAGGTTGAAACAATTTTTTATGAGCACAAAATGAATCTCTTTTTCATGCTTCCTTAATTCAAAAGCAAGAGATAGATTTTTTTTTTAGCATTAAAAGAAAATTTTCTTTTATGTTAAGATGAAAAAGAAGTTTTAGCTCCTATAAACATAACATTGGCCTCGTCAAAGCACATAAAAAGAAGGATTTAGGTGGAATGGCTCTTTCACCTTTAAATTTAGCATTCCCTCTATGATTTCATAAAAAATGAAAGGATCCTTTTCTGTAAAGGGTAGATATGCTTTATTTAAATCTTTAAATTTTACTACCCATTGTTCAGCTTGGCCTAAGTTTCAAGTACTGTTTCTGAAGTCTCAAAGGTCCATGTGTGGAGACAGGAAATGGGAAGAGAAGGTAGTTTGACGTCAGCACACAGTGACCGTGGTCCTGCCTGAAGCTTATGTGTGCTGAGAAATTGTAGACTTTGGATTGAGGGGGCACCAGGAGTCCTGCCAAACCTTCCCTAACTAAACCTCACCAGGCAAAATTGTTCACCACGATAGTTTTCAGCTTCTTGGAGTTCAATTTTACCTTGTGAGCTAGATTTTCTCATCACAAGATTAAGGAGAGAGACTAAGGAAATTTTTCCTACCGCTCCATTTTAAACGTTTTGAATCAGCTAAAATCTCTCCAGAAGCTTAACTATCTTTTCCACTGTTTAACTATTTCCTATTGAACTGAACTGTGTTTCTCTGTACTCCGCTCAAAAAAAAAAAAAAAAATATATATATATATATATACACAATGTATCAATTATACATCAGATTGCCTTCAACATGTATTATTTACAAAACTGGATGAGAGTTCAAAAATGATCTCATTACACCGTTCTTGCAAGTATTGTCACCCTGACTATAATTCAAAATAAAATTGGCATTACACCACAGAGATGGACAGATAGATTGATTTATTGATTATATCTGAGTACACTTTGCATTTTCTCATGCATTGTGATACTTTTATCTTGCAAACGTCAAAAAAACTTATTTCCAGGGATTTCTTTTAGCAAATTAATTGAATCTTGACCTGTCTTTCCCCACCCTTTGTACTATATGCTTTCTTTTTTTTTTTTTTTTTTTAATTTGAGAGAGAGAGAGAGAGACAGAGACAGGTGGGGGAAGGGCAGAGGGTAAGGGAGAGGGGATCTTAATTGGGCTCCACACTCAGCATAGAACCTGATGCAGGACTTGAACTCATGAACCTTGAAATCATGACCTCAGCCGAAATCAAGAGTTAAATGCTCAACTGACTTAGCCACCCAGGTGCCCCTATGCTTTCCATTACTTCTCTAAACAGATCAATAATTCCATCCCTCTGGCTTGAGAGAGAACTCCTGCTTGGGAAGATAGGCCCTCCCTTTTCCATGACATTTTCCCCCAGTCCAGGAAGACACTTACTCCCCATTCAAAAAGTCATTATTAGACTCTCATTCTCTTATGCCTTTACTTTGAAATTTTCCAGTATTTTCACATTGGAACACCAAAAAATTATCTGACCAAATTCTTCTCATAAGTAAGGGACATGTATATTAACCCCAGTTTGAAATTTTAGTAGTTCATTTATTTCTTGAAGGTCTAGAGATGTGTAGCTTTCTGAAGATAACTAACGAGGCTAACCCGGACTTCTATTTCTTCCTAGGTTGAAGGAGCACTCTGGTCTCGCTTCTAGGAGCAAACAGTCCAGTATTGGCAGAAAGTGTGCCAGGTTCTGCAGGGTTCACAAAAGCATTGAAGGAATGTGTCTTCGTATTCAGTGAGCTTATGTTGCAAAGGCAAAACGAAACAGCACATCATGAAGATAAGATTACAGCATTCAGATTTGTGGTGCGGTGGTAAGTGTTTAACGACTCACTCTTGGTGGTAGTTTTGCTGATTACTGCCGGTGTCGGTGGTCCTACCTACTAAGGCTGATTCAGCGCTGCTGATGGTTTAATAACTGGTTGCCAGAAATCCTGAGAATTTAACAATGGGCTCCCTGAAACAGGCAGGATCCAGTTGTAATATACCACCGATTCATTCTCCTGGATGTACACTCTTCTCTGTGTAGCTGCTGTATTAAATGCGAACTTATTAGTGACTGTCGTACAAAACTTAGCCTGTCACATGCTGTGGTTCCTCATCAGTAATGAATAACACCGGGACCTTAGAACCCTTACCTCTGATTACCCATTCTCTTCCCGACTTAGATGCTATTTGTTGGCAAGCGTGGAGTCTTCTGTACGTATAGATAGGTGTCTTTTATCAATTCTAGAAGTGTCTTAGCCATTATCTGTTCTGTTTTCCTTTTCTCATTTTCTTGCTGCCTTTCTGGAGCTCCAGTTAGATTCCCACGAGTCCTTTGCACTCTGCTTTCCATGGGTTCTCGGCTCGTTTTTCTTATTTATTATAGTCTCAGCACCGTCCCAAGTTTTATTTATTATTTTTTATTGTTGTGCTTCTGATGTGAGCTCTAGGAGGGTAGTGATTATTCTCTGGATTCTCGCAGCGTTTTCAACGGTGTCAGGCAGCAAGTGAATGATCAATAAATATATATTTTTTGAAAGTAAAAAAGTGAGATGAGTTGCATTATAAAATTAACTCAAGTAAATATAGATCTCCATTCACTCTAGATGAACTGATTTCTCTTTCCTCTGATATTTTTACTTTCTCAAAAATGCAAGTCTGGGTGCCTGGGTGCTTCAGTCATTTAAACATCTGACTGTTGATTTTGGCTCAGGTCATGATCTTGCAGTTCCTGAGTTCGAGCCCTGCATCAGGGCAGAGCCTGCTTGAGATTCTGTCCCTCCCTCTCTATCTTCCCCTCCCCAGCTTGTGCTTGCTCACTCACTCTTGCGCGCGCGCTCTCTCTCTCAGATAATAAGTCAGGCAGAGAAGGAAAGATACCATGTTTTCACTCATAGGTCTAACAGGAGAAACCTAACAGAGGACCATGGGAAAGAGAAAGGCGGGGGAACAGTTAGGGAGAGGGAGCGAGGCAAATCATGAGAGACTCTTAAATACTGAAAACAAAATGAAGGCTGAAGAGGGAGGGGGGAAGGAGTAGAGGGGGTGATGGTCATGGAGAGGGGCACTTGTGGGGAAGAGCACTGGGTGTTATATGGAAACCAACTTGGTAATAAACTATTTTAAAAAATAAGTAAACTTATAAAAAAGGCAAGTCAACTCTGAGAGAGCACCTATGCATTCAAGACCATCCTTTCTCCTCAAAACACAGTATTTATTTGGCACTATTGACTTTGATTCAACACATATCAGCTCTTTTCTATTAAGTCTATATGCTTTTCATCCATTTCTTGTATTGCTCCTGCTGTACTTAGAAAACTGACTTAATCAGTTTGAGTGCTGCTACCTTTTCTTGGTGTTTAGACCCCACCGTGTGTGTGTGTGTGTGTGTGTGTGTGTGTGTGTTTGTAAATTCATTCTTATTCTGCCCCCCCAAACATTACTGAATTATTTCAACAGTTCATAATGTGAGTGTGCAATTTATTTATTGACCTGAACTGTAGACAGTTTGTACATGTTTAGGTGTTCAAAGCCTGGTTTTCCTCATGTTCTTATTGTAGCTGTCCCCCCTAAGACACTCACTGTTACGTAATCTTTTGAAGTGAATTCATGTCTTTTGTGTTAGTTTCATTTTCCAGTGACTGTAAATACCTTGAGTTGTGAATTTGGAATTAATCTGCTTCCTTCTGGCATGATCGTTGGTCAGCCAGAGGAAGGAAGTGGAGGGTCAGGCGGCAGCTTCTTGAGAAGCCAAAAGAGAGAAGGAAATATCACCTTACAGTTATCTGCTTAGTTAATGGTTTAATGGTTATGAGCATAGGCTCTGGAGCCAAACTGCCTAGGTTCAAATCCTGGCTCTGACACCTACTAACTTTGTGACAGAAGAGACTTTGGAGAAGTCTCTTAACCTTTCCATGCCTCAATGTCTTCTTATGAGTGGATAATAAAGATGATAATGGTGATCATTCTTGAGCTTGGTGTGAAGAACACTCATAAGTGCTTAGGAACTGTTAATTATGATTGTTACCATTTTATCATTCTATTATGTTTGTATATTGCCTGTGTATACATCTGTATCTGTTAAAGACTCTCACTTAGTCATTCTCGAAGCCTCTGGAAACCATGCCAAATCTATGTCAAAGCTTTACCTTTCACCAGGCTCCCTACATTCTACCTACTGCTTGAAACCACATCCCTAAGGTCTGGTTTTCTTGGTTCACATGCCTGTTTCCTACCAGCAAAGTTTAAGGGACTCCTGCAAGCTCCCAGAGCCAGTGGGGATGAGGTCTGAAATCGAAGGCAGAAGGCAGGGAGCCTGGTCTTCCTATCCCATCCCATATTATTGACTGTTCAGTTGGCCTTTTTGGCCCTGATTTCTTCCTCTCCACACTTTATTGTTGTTGTTATTTAGCATTTATTTATTGTTAAGAGAGACAGAGCATGAGCTTGGGAGGGGTAGAGAGAGGGAGGCTGAGAATCTGAAACAGGCTCTAGGCTCCAAGCTGTTAGCATGGAGCCTGACCCGGGGTCTGAACCCACAGACCTCGAGATCGTGATCTGAGCTGAAGTTGGATGCTTAGCTGACTGAGCCACCCAGGGGCCCCTCTCCACACTTTCTTTTTACTCTCTCTCCATGGCCCCATTGTGAAGCAACAGTGTGTGTCCCAATGGTGTAGTGTCCCCCGCCTGGACCACTCCTTAAAACTAGACATTGCTTAGTCTTTCAGAGGAAAATGGGAAATGTTTTCTCTTGTACATTTCTTTCTCTGTGGACAGATTTAGACTCTATTTATATCATTAGTTAATGTGGCCCTAGGCTAAGGCAATTGACATATGTCTATGTACATAATTATCATTTCTTTCAGGATTACCTCAGGCAATTGATTAATCTCTCTTGTGTGATTTGTGCAGTCCTTATTTCTCTTCTGTGTCTCTTCTGCTCTGGCTCCCAAAGAGAAATCTAAATGAACCACTTATACACTGAGAGCCTGTAAACTACTCACTATGTACATTTGCATTCATGTTCTAGACTTAACCAAAATGGCCGTCAAGATTTTTAGTCCTTTCCACAAAAGCCTCATAGCCTACATTTTGCCCTGTGATGGTTGATGCTCTATGCCAGCTTGTTTGCTTGGATACTAGTCTACATGTTGCCATGTAGATATTTTGTAGATGTGATTCACATTTACAGTTAACATGCCAGTCAGTTGACATGAAGTAAAAGAGATGACTCTCAACAACATGAAAGCCCTCATCCAATCATTGAAAGCCTTAAGAGCAAAAACTGAGGTTTTCCGGGAAAAAAGGAATTCTGCCTCAAAACTATAACACAGAAATCCAGGGTAAATTTCCATCCTGCTGGTGTGGTCTGAAGATTTTGAATTCAAGACTGCAATTTTAGCTCCTTCCTAAGTTTCCTTTCTGGCCTGCCTTATGGATTTTGGGTTTGCCAGCCCCCGTCATCACTTGAGCCGATTCCTTATGATAAATTAACTTCCCTTTCTCTCTCTTTTTCCCCCTAACCCCACTTCTCTCCCCCGTCCCCCCTGCCAATTTCTGTTCTAATATATTCTGTTCTATTTCTCTGAAGAGCCCTGATGTCTACAGATTTTGGTACCAGGAAGTGGGGTGCTACTCTTACAAATCCCTAAAACTGTGGAAGGGGCTTTGGAGTTGGGCAATGTGGAGAGGCTGGAAGAATTCTGATTCACGTGACAGGAAAAGTCTAGATTACCCCACGTGTTGTAAATGGCAGAGTACGGCCTAATTGTGGGGACCACAGAAACCACACTTGAAGAGGCAGATGAAATTAAAGGATTTATTGTACTCCTCCATGCGGGAAGAGGTTAGGTGTGTCACACCATGCAGGGGCCATACGGGAAAGGAACGGAGAACCAGGGCAAGTGCCTTTACTGGGGATCCAGGTGGAACACACAAGCGAAAGGCATGAGGGGATTTCCTGGGTGTATTTGAAGTCCCTGGATCACAGTCTGGGGAGTACAGGAAGGGGAACTTGTAGCAGGGACCAGCCCGATCACACTGACGAATCTTGTCACCTGGGCACAGTGCTTACAGCCTGCTTGTAGGGCTGTGGAGGCATTAGGGAAACAGATGTGCAGTACAACTTGAAATGGCAGCTGGTAGGAATAAAGGTGTCAAAGACAGTTTTCACAGGGCACGTGGGCAGCTCAGTCAGTTAAGTGTCCAACTCTTGGTTTCTGCTCCAGTCATGATCGTAATCTCACAGTTCATGAGTTCAAGCTCCACGTTGGGCTCCATGGTGACAGTGCGGAGCCTGCTTGGGATTCTCTGTCTCCCTCTCTCTCTCTCTCTCTCTCTCTCTCTACCCCTCCCCAGCTCTTATTCTCTGTCTCTCTCTCTCAAAATAAATAAATAAACTAAAAAAAAAAAAAAAGACAATTCTGGCGGGGGCTTAGGGAAAAAAAAAAAAAGGAGAGACAAAGAGAGCACCATATCACGATGGAGGCAGAGATGGGAGTGTTGCATCTAAAAGTCAGGCAATACTGAATGCTTCCACAGCCACCAGAAGCTAGGACCTGGGCATGGGACACTTCTGTCCTTAGAGCCCTCAGAAGGAAAGAACTCTACTGATGCCATGAGTTTAGACTTAGAAGACTTTTTAATGTTTGTTTATTTTTGAGAGGGTGGTGCAGAAAGAGGGAGATACAGAATCCAAAGCAGGCTTCAAGGTCTGAGCTGTCAGCACAGAACCCGATGTGGGGCTCAGACTCATGAACCACGAGATCAGGAGCTCAGCAGAAGTCAGACGATTTACCAACTGAGCCACCCAGGTGCTCTGATGATTTTAGACTTTTGGCTCCAGGACTATGAGACAATACATTTCTCATATTTTAAGCCACCCAGATTGTGGTAATTTGTTGTGGCATCTCTAAGATGCTAACACATAAATCTTCTTACTTCCAGAAGCTGAAGAATTCTGTAATAACACAGCATTATGAATAAAAAAATCATAACAGCATATTTCAGCAAAAATTTTGCTATCAGGCAACATGAATACTTTAGCCCAGAATAATAGGATCTTACCCTTGTGATTTTTCTATTCCAAGACCTAAAGAAGTTAATATAATTATATTTAATTTGAAAGTAAGTTATAATTTATTTTTGTTAGAGAGAGAGAAAGAGAGAGGGAGGGAGAGAGAGAAAAAGAGAGAGGGAGAGAGAGAATGCAAGCAGAGGAGACCAGAGAGAGAGGGAGACACAGAATCTGAAACAGGCTCCAGGCTCCGAACTGTCAGCACAGAGCCTGACATGGGGCTCAAACTTGTGAACTGTGAGATCATGACCTGAGCTGAAGTTGGATGCTTAATTGACTGAGCCACCCAGGTGCCCCTTAGCTCTAATTTATTTTAAAAAGCCACTCCTCAGCAGCACTTTCATAATAAAATATAACCATATAATATAATTTGGAGAGGTGAGAGAACCTATCTTTACCTTAGTGACAAGGCTAAGTATAAATACTTCTGGAATGTAAGTGGATATGATCTCAAATTCTAGTTGTTAGAAAATTATTCCTGATGCATCTATAGGGGATTAATAGAAAAAATAACTTTATAATAATAAGGCTACTATAAACAATTAATGATTTTTAAAAGTGAAAATGTTATCAATAGTAGGATATAATTAACTCAAGGTAACATTGATGATTGACAGGAAGAAAACAGCCTTTCCCCCAAATTATAAGAATTCCAACTAGAAATGCATGTGTGGGTATGCCCAATGGGATGTCTGTATCTTTTCTAAGTGCTAAAAGATAGTAGGTCTTCTTGGAATACTGAGCTGGAAAGAATCATCAAATCTATTAAATTTGATATTTATTTATGAATATTAATATTTCTTTTTAACCATTTATTTAAAGGATTTCTGGTAATAGCTTTTAATAAGATATAAAAATGAAACTCATGAAATTGAATATTATTCACCCCTAATGAGGGATTTACTGGGTTCCTGCCTGTGAGGAAATCCCTTGTAGGATAAGTGCTATCATCAGAAACCTTCCAAAATGGATACTCCAGTGACCATTTTCTTTGCTTAAAGGATCACGCCTCAGGATAGTGGTATCTAGTAATCCTGTCTCTCCTCTAATATCTCTGTGAGAAGGTCAGATATTATTTACAAGCACTTGGAAGATTGCTGATGGAGGCCGGGGAAACTCTTTTTCTGGAATGGTTTTAGGTATTATTGATGCCTCTAGTTACTTGGGTCCTATTGATGGTGGGGATTCTGCATTGTAGTTGAAAGAGCCTAAGAGTATGAATCTTATCTCTGGTACTTAACGGTTGTATGACTTTAGGCAGGCGGTGTGATTGCCTCACTTTAGTACACCTCCTCGGGGCAACAAAGAATAAAGAGGGAAATTAATATCCAGGGTGTTTGGGCTCTTTGTGGGGCTGCTCTACTTTAAGATAGGCGGGTGAGAGTCAAGTGATTGTCACTACAACAGTGTGGGGATAGAGGGGAGAAGGGAACAGAGTGGAAAGGTTCTCATTGCGCAAGTGGAAGTTCAAACCACGGTGAGGTATTGTTTCCTCTATATGGGATTAAACTCCCGTGGTCTCCGAGAACTTTGATGGTCTTTGGAAATACGCTAACCTTTCCATGACTATGGTAGGGAGTCTGAGCTGGGACATTATGCCTTTCACTCATCTTTCCTCAGTGGGAAAGGTAGTCACCCCCTCTAAGCCTGTGAATAGTGGCAGAAAATAAACAGTGTGCACACTACTCAGATTTTCAGTGGGAGGGTCGGAGTCTTCTCGTGTGAGCTGTTGGAATCCTCAGGTGAGAAGCCGATAGGGGTAGGGCAGGAGTGGAGAGGCCAACCTTAGAGGCAGGTCAGGAATCAAACTCCATCTGTGGAGACCCAGCCATGGAAATTAAAGACCACATGTTTGGCCCTCTATAGAGAAATAGCTCAATTAACTGGATTTTTTCACTTGGTTACTTTTAATTTTATACTCATCTGAGATTATCTTGCCTTACTTAAAAAAATGTCCCCATATACCTTAGGAACAGTATAGTCAATCATAAATTGGTTAATTAGTTGGTCCAGTGATGACCCACAAGTCCCAGAGAGAATGTCTGTTCCATGTCACCTCTTTTAAGCTCTGTCAGGCAATGGAGAGCCTAGGAGCCTCGGGGAACCCTTTCTCAGAAAGCCTCAGGGAGGTCTTAGGTTGAAGACCCAATGAGGCTCAACTTCTAAATTAACCTCTCTGTTAATAAAACCCCCACAAGTTTGTAAGAGAAGAAAATAGAGAGACCCCCACAGCAACAATGCTACCTGACAGTTACAGATAATATAATTAAAGCACCTCCTATAAACTTAGCACATTGTAAGCATTCATGATGGTCATGGTAATGGCAGGAATGATAATTAAGGCTGTAAAATGCTCTCCATTCCATTGAGTCTGTTATTGGAACTGTTGGCTCAAAATGGAAAACCCTGGAGGAGAGCCCGACACTTTTCTTTGCTTAGAGAATAACCTGTGTAGCTCCCATGGGTATAGGAATTAATAAACATAAATGTCATATTAATTATGTTGAAGATGATATGATTAATTCTAATAACCAGTGATTGCCATGCAGAAGAATGTTACTGTAACAGGAAGCAGGATAAAGGGGAATTCCCAGAAAGCCCGTATCCCAAATAAAATAAATGTTGCGTTGGTAATTCAACAGCAGTTTTATTTGTTTGGCTGCAGTATAATTCATGTGCACCCTTGAGAACTTACCAGGAGAATTTTAGCAAAGTTTCTGTTTCTGAAAAAGGAAGTGATTAAGGCATAAAATAGTTTCCATGTTCTATTAAACAGATGTACATAAAACATGTCATCCAGAGAGAAGCAGTAGCGTTTTGAATATTTCACACACAAATTTTATTGCAACATGGGCCAAACTTACGAGTAAGTTAGAAAATATTTTCCCAAAATATTCTTTCAAAGAAAATTCCTATTTCTAAGCCTTGCTCATTAAATACAAGCCTTTAATGACTGTTCCTCTTTCATTCTGGCTTTCTCTGTGTCTGTCTGCCTGTCTTTCTATCTATCTATCTACCTACCTACCTACTATCTATCCATTCATCCATCCATCCATCCATCCATCCATCTAGATATATTTTCAGTTGTTTCACAATTTGAACAAATGTTTCTTTATAGCTGAGGATAATGAGTAATAATTCTTTCCATGTTTTAAATGAAAACAGTTGTAACAACACATGGAAGTCTTACTCATACGTTACCAAAGCCATCTCTGAGGTCATGGTCACATCATTTATCTCAAGTCTATATAGTTAAAATCCAGACCGTGGTTAGAGAGGAAGATCCTTTAGCAAGAATGTGTGCAGTAAGAACATTGCAGTATTTTCTGTTCTTTCTTTTGGGTGGATGTGGGGAAAAGAGCTGCTTCTTCTGAAGCAGAAAACCAAGAGTAACGAAAGAACCCATTGGAGAGATGGCATATCTTAGCTTTTCAGATGACATAGCTTATTTTCCATCTGGATGCTACCAAAATGCACGCTCATTTAGGAGGTTCTGAGCTGCTGTAGGAGGCTAGGAAGGAAAATTAGACATGTGTCCCTTACGGTTTGTAGGGTAAAGAAAATGCTGTATTTCGCCTATAGAAATCTGTAGGAAGAAGGTTGACTGGAGCCACCTCTGATTTTAATGCAAGAAGAACATCCATCCAACTTGGGAACAGGATTCATTCATTAGCTGGGAGAGGGTGCATTCCTTCTTATGGGCCGAGGAAATGCTTAAAAGGTAGCCAGACTACACCATCTTAGAAGGTCCTTGGCCAAGAGGAATGTTTCCTGGTGTGATGGGACCCCACGAGAAAAACAGAGGGTGGGGTTTCCTGCTGGAATCAGGGGTGGTTGGTAAGCAGTCAGATGGGGAGCGTATCACCCGCACGGGGCAGAGGTGTGCTTCTCAGTGGGGGGTCTCAGGCGTTCTCACTTGGGTATCCCACGCGGAAGCCCAGGTGGGCATTTGCCTCACAGAGGGCTGACCATCCCAGGGTAAAAGCACAGGTCAGACTTTCCCTCTTTTCTCTAATTCTGTCTTTATCCCTCATTCAGGAGAAGTCAGAAGCAGCCATTCTTAGGGGTGCATTTGGATCAAGAGAAGAGAGAGAACAGGTCACAGACCCCCTTCTCTCATACAGATGCCCAGACTCGTGTCCAGTCTGAGTGACCTGCTCCCAGATCCAATGACATATGTACCCAGTCTTCTCAAATACACAAAATGACACACACACAAAACTAAGGAAAGAGAAAAAAAAGGATGGAGTGTTTGGGGATTAATTTCCACATGGTATTTTTTATTTTCCTAAGAGAAAATTAATAGGACACTTGGAAGCTCTTAGTCTCTTTCTTCTCTGGGTCCAATAGAAACAAATAATGATTTCTCACAATGAATTTGTTTCAAGAAAAAAGAAACACTGAACCCAAATATTTTGAATTCCTAGTTTCATTTATTATACACTGAATTTATATGTAGTTTTCATCTTGTAGCAACTAGATTGCTAAGGGACAGTACATAGATTTACCTTTTCTAGACCAAAAGAGTGAACTGCAAATAGATTAGACGTAACCTAAGAATGGCAAATTACTGTTTTTATTTCCCTGTGAAGCAAATATATTTACCCTTTCGGTAAATTACAGTGAGTAACTGTCAAATATCTTTAGCTCTTCAACCATGAAAATGCTTTGAATATGCAAGTAGCAGAAAACATGTTCCTACCAGAATCAATAAGAAAATTTACTTACCTTATGAATGTAAGATAAGAGGTTAGTGGATTTAGTGGCTTAAAGATGTGGTCAGGAACTAAGGTTCTTTCTACTTTTCTGCATTTCTTTTATTCTCTGCTTTTCCCTAGCTTGGGTCGCTTCTGAACCACTCCCAGCTAATGAAAGTGGTATAGAAATACTGTCATTTGCTTATTCTTAGTCTGTTCTCTTTTGCCTTCTAAATAACAAAAATGTGATTTTGTTTAGGGCTGCAATGCACTTGTTTTAAAAAATGACATTCTTCCTTGTAGATAGCTAGAATTACGTGATTAAGTTCTTATCAAGCACAGGTAATGTGTGGAGCTTTGAAGGAAATAGAGAGTGAGCATTCACTGTTTCTAAGTCCTGCCAAGAATGGGTAATACGTGAGGTCCCAGGATTTATCTTTAAAATAAAGGGTATTGAACCCTTATTCTCCTATTCCCTTTCTCCCTTTTGGTTCCAGTAAAGTTTTAATGAATGAAAAGAAGGACATAAACTGGATCTCGGAAGACTTTGGAGACACACCATGCTATGCCTGGTCGGTCTCCCTCCAGAATTCTGTTTTAAGTTGACAGTCGACACTAATCACAGCTGATACAAATACCATGTTTTGGTGGTTTCCACCCTTGTTCTGAATCAGTCAGTGTCAAGGGGGCTGGGATTAGCATGGCTGGTTTAAAACAGTGGTTCTCGACTTGGGCTGCAGTGGAAAGTCATCCAGGGAGTTTTAAAAGCCCGGGCTCTACGTCAGACCAATTAAATCAGAATATCTGGATCAAAACCCAGACATTATATATATTTTAAAAGCTCCACTAGAGATTGCACTGTGCAGCTGGCTGGCTTAGGCTGTCCAGAGTTACCCTTGGTGGGTCCATCCCCAAACCACATCGCTGCTATACAGATGCGGAGTTGAGCTGGAAATTGTAGAATCAACTCCAACCTGCACTGCAAACTACACTTTTAAAAATGTTACAGACCAGTAAGAAAGGGACAGTTTAAAAAGAAATACGCATGTAAAACGCTAAGAGGCTTAGCAATTCTATTGTCCTTATTCTCTTGTAGGCAATCAGCAAAATTTAGAGGAGAGACAGAAAAGCAGTTTTGATGTTCTGCTAAATGCCAGTATTTTATTATTGCCCTTTCTCTTGATAAAGCTAAAAGCTCCTTTGCCCCATGCCAACAGTCCACACTGAGGGGTGCACAATTTCTCTTTGTTTGAGCGATCTCCCGCTGCACGAAAGAGTCTGTCTTTGTTCCCCATTTTTCTGTAAAATGCATCCTTGGCAACTGTCATGGTATAGAGAACAAAACCTGCTTAGTTTACAGTGAACTCTGAGGTGCGTTGGCCGCCACAAATTCCAGAGAATTATTCTGTCCATTCGGGGGTATAAATAGCACTCCCGGGTCTACCGGATATGTAAGAATAGCAGAAACAATGGAAGATAAGTAAATTTCTATGGTTTGGGTAGTATAAAATGACAGTCAGTAAATAGAAAATATGATATCAGAATATGAGAATGTAGAAACTCTGCACAAAGGTACATAGCAGAAGATGACATTTCAAAGCTGATGGACATTTTCGCAGTGAAGTATGGGGAAGAGATAAGGATCTTGAGCTGCTTTGTTGGAGGTGGTCATCCTTTGAAAGAGAACCTTATAAATAGGCTGGGTTCAGAAGCTGCTTCTTACAAATGTTGGCTGTGAATATGCTTTTGTCTCTGTATGTGGTCTGTCATGACGATCACTTAGTTTGCCCACACCCAGGGGCTTCCCGAAAATTACAGTCAATTCTCATTTTTCATAGAATCGGTATTCGAGAATTCCCCTATGTGCTAGGACTTATTTGTAGCCCACAAATCCATGCATGTGGTGCTCTTGCTGTCACTTATGAGCTAGCAGAGGGCAGCAAAAAATGTGTATTCCCAGCTGGGGCCAAGCAAGGTCAGGCTTAGTACTCATTTGTCCGAGTCTGACCAAGTGCCCTTTTCAAGGTCCATTTAGTGCCATACTTTTAACATTTTTGTGCTTTTTGCTGGTAGTTTAGCTGTTTAAAATGGCTCCCAAGCCTAGTGCTTAAGGGCTGTCTGGTGCCTCTGCTGCCAGAGGCTGTTCTGTTGACCTTGGATAGTTTCCACCTCCCACCCCCCACCCCCATCATTGACCTTTGATGACCGCTAGTCTGTTCTCTGTTTCTGTCATTTTGTCAATTCAGGAATGGTCCCTATTTTAAAATATATGTAATTTATTTATATAATAATATATAAGTGTGTGTAATGTATTTATCCAATAAATATGTAATATATGTTTATGTAGTATATTTTAATATGTGTATTTAAATATATATAACATATACTACATATATATTTTTGTAGGCACTTCAGTTGTTGAGGTGTTGCCTGTGGGTCGGGCGAGTGTGTATATTCAACAACACTTGTGTTGCCAACACCACTGGGGCAGAAGTGGGGCACCGCCTTGTTTCCCATGGGTGGCCTGGAAGACCACCTCTGTACTCAGCCTCCCTCCCCTTCTCTGGGGGAGAGCAGCCCAAGTGCTTGCACAGACTCATCGCCTCTGATTTAAGGTGGAAACTCAGCTCCCCGTTAAGCTCCGCTGACCCCAAACAAGGGAAAAGTCGAGAGCTTACTATCCCACTTCCTGGTATCTCATTACAAGAGATTTTCTTCTGTTGGTATTTGGCTGGAGAATTGCAGGGATTACCAAAATGGTTATCTTTTGTTGGGTCCCCTTTTTTGGAGTCTTTGGCTGGGAGAAACAGGCTGTTGGGGTATTTTTATGTCTCAGGCAGTTCCTGATTGGAGACTTCTGGAATGCCTTGTCTGAGGTGGGAGGGAGTTAGGAAGTCCAGAGACCTTTGCCATGTGTTCTGGAAATCCTAAAGTCCTTAGGGAGTCCGTACTCTTCTTTCCACCTTTCTTTCAAACACTTCCTACTTGTGTTGTGCTTTGGGCCAGGGTATTTTAGAGTAAGAGGGAAGACATAGGAGGAATGGGGTAAGTTTCTTTCTGTGTGTCCAGAGTCTATGGGTAACGTTTTAAAAGATGGAAATAAATTTGGGAGAAGGGCAGGCTATCATGGGAAAAGAAAAGGTGTAACCAAAAAAGTCACAGTGTCTTTCTCTTTGCTTCTGTTACATCTTCTGGTAACTAAGTTGTATTTTTCTCTGTTATTTTTCTAATTTTATCATGCTTTTTGGGTTTCTGTCTTCCAGATGGACTTCATTAGACCTGGCAAAACAATCAGCTTTTTTCAATGTTTTGCCTGGCAATCAAGTGGTGAATTATAAAATATTGGGGCAAGTTAGGCTTGTAGACTTTTTTCTCCTTTGATCTCTGAGTGTTGTGGTGCTGTACTTTAAAAATAACAAAAAAAATTGTACTAGTTTTTTTTCTGGTTTGCCTTTGTGTTCGTTTGCTTTTTTCTTATTTTTTCCTTTGATTGGTATTGTAGCTTCAAAACTAAGCCAGTAGCCAGGAGGTCCCAGTAACCTGAGCTTTGCAGGAATTTTATGTGCTGACAACCATGGTTTTATTTTTTAACAAATCACATAAATTAAACTTTATAGACACATCTGAGAATGTCACATTTTTAGCTTATAACATTAATAAACACAGAGTCTCAAAACCTCATCTCCAGTAGCACTAGAAATACATTACCTAGTCCTATATCTCAGCTAATGAAAACTAATATATCCTTAAAGAAGTAGGGAATTTGAAAAAAGGTCTCAAAATACATAGTGATTAAGCAAAATGCATAATCCAGTTCTTTCCTCAATGTTTGTTTTGCTTTTATTTTTTTGTTGTTGTTGTGTTTGAATTTGCACCACATGATACGGACACCCAGAATATGTACTATAACACATTTAAAAATTACCTAAGAAGATAAAAAAAATTCTGATAGTTATGGTTCTGGCTAATACTGGAGTTAACGTTTCTCAGATACACACTGTAGCATTTAATCCCACAGTCTGAGTCCTTTAAAGAGTGACATTTGAAAACTTAATGAGAACTAATCCAGTCCCTTAAGGAAAGAGGGCTTGGAGGAGACCTCTTCACTTCTCTAGGAAAACGTAATGAGAGCCCTCATAAAGTCCGGGGCAGTCAACCATACGGGAAGAAAGGACTTGAAGATTTGGGAGGGATAAGGAAGATAGAGCAGATGAACAAAATGTGGCAGGATTAGATTTGGGTGGATGGGCAAAGATAAATTTACACTCATGATTTAACTGGAGGTCTGTCTCTGAAACTGCCCCCTAGTGAGGAGGCCAGAGAGAGACCTGGGAAAGAGGCCACCTAACTCCACTTCGGTAGGTGGTGGGTTTAATCTGCAAGGGAGCATATTTACAAGCTTGTCTGAGGCTACCTCAGCTGCATACATTTCTGGGGGCGGCTGGGTGGCTCAGTCGGTTGAGCCTCCGACTTCGGCTCACGTCCTGATCTCACAATTCATAGGGTTTGAGCTCCGCATGAGGTTCTGTGCTGACAGCTCAGAGCCTGGAGTCTGCTTCAGATTCCGTGTCTCCTTCTCTCTGTCTGTCCCTCCCCCACTCAAGCTCTGTTTCTCTCTGTCTCAATAATAAATAAAAACATTAAAAAATATTAAAAAAAGATGCGTACATTTCTGCACACGCCACCAGATTCTTAAAAGTTTATATAGAGTCCTCAACTGGGTTCAGTCACATATGCCATTCAGCTGGTCTCATCATTGCTTTGCTACATGAAGGCTGTATCCTTGGGGCAGCTTCTAGAAGTAGGCAAGGCAAGCAGAATGCATATTCCAAAGACAGGGGAGGGAGGGAGGAGCCTCCTGTTGGCCAGATCCAGCTTTCAAGTCACGTCTTTTTGATAACCACCTCCAATAAGTATGGGAAGTTACTGACGTAGAGATGATATGTTAAATTTAAGGCTTAAACTATGAGGTATGTGCTATGGACTTAATTATGTCCCCTCAAATTTCATATGTGGAAACTGTAATTCCCAGTACAACTATATTTGGAGATAGGGTCTGGAAAGATGGAATACAGATTAAATGAGGAAACAAGTGTGGATTCCTGATCCAGTAGCACTAGGGTCCTTATAAGCAGAGATGCCATAGCACTTCCTCCCCTGATCTTGTTCCCAGGCTGCACAGACACACAGTCCAAAGGCCACGTGAGCACACAGTAAGTAGGCAGCAGTCTGCAAGCCAGGAAGAGAGCCCTCACCAGACACTAAATGTCCGGAACCTTTATATGGACTTCCTGCCTTCAGAATAGGGAGACATCATTTTCTGTTGTTGAAACCCCCTGGCCTGTGGCATTTGGTTATGGTAGTCCGAGCTCACTAACCTAGCATGTGAGTGGGAGAGATTTCCCAGGAAAGTGGAAATTAGAAGAAGAGCTGAGTAGCCAGTAAACAGTCTGGGAAGGGATAAATGTACCGTTTTAACCCTATGTTCTCCTTGAGGTAATCAGAGTTATCAGTAGGAATCTATCTGAATTAATGAGGGGATAATGATACTTGCAGTAACAAAGAACATATTTTCAAAAAATGTATAGCTTTCTTGAATACTAATTACCAGACAGAAAATGCAGTGGATAAAGGATCACATATATAGTAATGAGTAATGAGAATATGTAAAATATATAACATATAAATTAGTAATTGTCAGTGTGTAATAAAGAAAATTATAAAACCTTACTAAAGATACAAAATAGGGGCACCTGGGCAGCTCAGTTGGTTGAGTCCAACTCTTGATTTTGGCTCAGGTCATGAAATGAGGGTCATAGGATTGAGCCTCGTGTTGGGCTCCAGGGCATGGAGCCTGCTTAGGATCCTCTCTCTCTCTCTCTCTCTCTTGCTCTCTCTCTCTCTCTCTCTCTGCCCTTCTTTACTCACTCTTTCTCCCCCAAATAAATAAGTAAATAATTATGAAAATTATTTTTAAATGATAGAATGTAACACCTAAATAATGGAGTGCTTGGTCTATTGTCTTTGGTAGAAACACTGAATACTGTGATGCTGCTAATTGTTTTACAATCAATACAATTACTGCCCTTCTGACCAAAATGTGGATCATCAGGGCATTGATTCAGAGATGTGACCGAGTTATAAAATAACAACAATAGCTCAGAATATTTAGGAAAAGAGACTAATGAGAGGTCTTGGCTCCTCAGATACTGAAATCATTATCCTCATTATCACCATCTGCAGAATTTGAAGCAGGATGGTGCTCAGCCACAAAAAAAATGAAAACTCCTACCATTTACAGCAACATAGGTGGAACATGAAGGAATTATGCTAAGTGAGATAAGTCAGAGAAAGAGAAATACTATATGCTCTCATATATATGTGGAATGAATATGAATATGGAGAGAATATATATATGAGAGGGAGAGAAAGAATTTTCCCTTTTTAAAAAAACTTTTTATTGTATCTGAATAAGAAGATGGATGTTAGCTGAACTTATTGTAATCATTTCACAATATATGTAAATCAAACCATTAAATTATACACCTTAAACTTATGTAGTAGTGAAGTATGTCAATTATTTTTCAGTAAAACTGGAAAAAAAAGTTGTAATTGTATTGCATCAACCAGGTTAGTCATTAGGAAGACAAAAATGTTAGGTCCAACTGTAGCAGGATTTTCACAGAGAGTCGGGACACTGAGGCTTTTCTTTCCAGAAATTAACTTTATTCATGCCAGCACGGCTCAGTTGGGCTCTTACCCAAAAAATGAGCTCTGAACACCATGTGGCATAGTTTTTTTTTTTAAATATATTTTCTACTTCTTTGTCTCCCATATATGGTAACACACACAAACATGCAGTCTAATTAAGTAGTCTCAAGCTACAAGGTCATGAGGAATATTGTCATATACGTACATAGCCAGGTGACCTTGAGGGGTTTTCTTTTTTTTTTTTTCTTTTCTTAGGGAGGGGACCCTCCCACACAACCACATGCCAAAGTAAATTCTAGATATAGCAATGATTTTAAACATGGAAAAAGGAATACATAAAATAGTAAAGGGTCTGAAGCATATCTAATTGTGAAGGAGAACCAATGTACATGAGTTGGAAGAACCACAAAGGAAAGTATTGACTTGATTAGTTAAATATTCTGAATTGTAATGATCAGTAAAATAAAGCTCTAGGTAAACTTAAAATTGAAGAAAAAAATTCAACACATCTCAGAGCAATATGGCAGCATGCAATAAGATGAATGGTTAAAATTCCAATAGAAAAGTAAGATTAAACCTGCAGGAAAAATTTTTAAATATGAGTATAAATGTAAACAGAAAAATAAAATACTCCCACAGTGGGATTCTAAAAGTACATATTAAAATAATAATTAAATACATACATATTAAATATTTAAATATTTAATTATTTAAATATAATATAACTAAAATAAATTTAATATATAACACATAATATAACATTACTATAAATAATATAATATAATAATTATTTATTATATTATTTAATTATTAAATAATTAAATATATATATGGTGTTTAATAAGCTAACAGAGATCTAAAAGAAGGGAAAAATCAGGATTGGAGAGAATAGGAATTATAAATGTCTGAAATTTATCTCTAGACTAACTTCAAAATAGATGGGATCGACCCTGAAGATATGTACACTCCTGGAATTCTAGTCTGAAGGAATGCTTAAGAATATTTGCCAACTGCCATATACACACCTGTATTCAGAATGTCTTTTAAAGAATAACCTAAAAATATCTCTTTAGCAATATTAGAGTCACTGAATAAATTCATGTAATAAGTAATATCCATTCACTAAAATAATTAACAAAAGTTATTTAATTCAGTTAACTAAACTACAATTAACCAAACTTATTAATTTGGAAATATTTTCATATTTATATAGTTTAAGAAATAATACATAGGGGAGTAAACCTTATAATACATTCTGTGTATATGCCCACCAGAAAGTCTAGAGCATAGGTAGACGTTAATGATGTTGATCTCTGTATTGTGAGTTTTTCTCCTGTGTATATACATTTTCTGATTTAAAAAAAACTCTGAAGAACACAGGTATCTTCTGACACAATATATTTTATTTAGAAAAATAAGAATTCCCAGTCACCCTAATAAGGGTATATATAAGAAGGGAAGTGAAAAATTGAAACAAAAACAAATGGACACTTAGGTGAAAAACAGAAAGTAGAGATGGCTTTAAAGAAGAAGAAAGAGGGGCACCTTGGTTAAGTGTCTGATTTGGGCTCAGGTCATGATCTCATGGCTTGTGGGTTCGAGCCCTGCCTTGGGCTCTGTGCTGACAGCTCGGAGCCTGGAGCCTGCTTGGATTCTGCCTCTGTCTCTCTGTCTGCCCGTCCTCCACTCACGCTCTGTTCGTCTCCCTCTCTCTCTCTCTCTCTCAAGTGTAAATAAACATTAAAAACAAAAAATGAGAGAATTTATCAAATAATCAATACCTCCTAACTTACTAAGTGTTGAAAATATACCCAGGACTCTTCTGGGTGCTGAAGGTAGAGAAGTGAAGACTTAGAAGTTTCTACTTTGACAGGACTTAGAGTATAGGAGGGAGGGACAGAATGGTGGATAGAATGTAATTTACAGTACTTGCTTAAAATAGTGTGTTGGCATTGGAGATGGCAGGGAATGGATGAATTTAGAACATATTTTGGATGAAAACTCACAGGTCTTGCTGACAGGTTGAAGATGGGGAAAAGGGAAAGGGAGTTACCAAGGAACACTCTTAGGTTTGGGCTGCTGTCATCTACTGAAGTTAATAACAGGGAGAGGCAGGTATCAAAAGTTCAATTTCGGATGGACTAAATACGGAATGGTGATTAGGTCTTTGAGGGAACATATCAGGTAAGATTGCTGGATAAATCTGTTTGTAATTGACGAATTAATACTGGAGATAGAAATTTGGAAAATCATAAAAATAAATATGGCTATTAAAGCCTAGAGGTCAAGTAAGATCACTTAAGGGGAGACTGTAGCTAGCGAAGGGTTGAGCCCTAGACTGCTCAAATGTAGGAAATGTTTTGAGAAGAAAAAAAGCTGTCCAGTTGACTGAAGTTTATCAAGAGGAAAAAGAACACAGGACCATGCGGTGTTAGAAAAGCCATGAAACAAAAGGTTTTTTATTGAGTTATAGTTAGGCATAGTCTGTCGGGCTAAGTATTGTTGATAAAACAGAAAAATGTCCAGTAGATTTGGCCACACTGATGTCGCTGAGGAGCCTAAAGAAGATCAGTTTTAGTGTGTGATGGGGTCAGAAGCCAGACTGGAATGGATTCATAGAGCCCTGCAGCAGCTGTGGATAGGATTTTGTGAAAGAAGGAGAGAAGTGAATAGTATTTAAGACAGCCCTTTTAAATTAAGATGGGAAATAGCATGATGACTTTCTATGCGGTTTAGAATGAGCCAGTAGAGACGAAGTGAGTGATGGCCATCCAGAGAGAGGGAGTTACTGAGAAGGAATGTTCTTTTGAAATGGTGGGAGAGGATGGGCCCAGAGCACATGTTTGGGGATTAACATTTTTAGATGAAGCATGTCATCATTCCACTGTAACAGGGGAAAGGCAGAGAGTATGGCTATAAATTCTGCTGGGTGTATGGGTTTAGTCATGAGAGGATATAGGAAGTCTTGTTGTATTTTATGAAGTAGAAAAAGAAAAAAAAACCTCAGCAGCTAAATACTGGGGGTGGGCATAAAGATGATGTGCAAACAGAAAGCTGCAGAATATTGAACTGCAAGGATACTTTCTAGGGACATGTAATGGGATTTTTAAGCAGTACAGTGTGTCCATTGGGGGCATGAAAATATAAATCTGAAGATTAACCTGCTGGCCTAATTGTATCATTTTCTACAGGAATGTTAAATATTCAGACTTCAGAACCAAAGTTTTGAAGACTTAGGTTTAATCAGGTTTGGGATGTTTCCAAGTCATTATTACAGAGGCCAGGTGAGGGAGTTGAGGCAGTAATAGAGATGAAGGCTCAGCCAGTCTAAACTGTGGAAAGAGAGGACAATAGGGTATGGGTGATAAATAATGGGTAAGAACCAGTATTAATGGTTAGTGGGCATTGATTTAGCCAAATACTCTTTAAAGTGCTAGAGTAAGTGAACTGGGAGAATATGCTAAGGTTGGCAGAAACTAGGGTGCCTACCGTCTGATTTTGGGAGTGTGACCAGGAAAGGAGCATTATAAAAGTAAAAGATACATTAAGCGGATCAAAGAAATGAAAAGCCAAGAAATTCCATGGGTCATATACGTTCATGTTATATTCAAAGAATGTGAGAAAGTTTAGAGAGAAAGAAAGGTCTGGAAACTAAAATCTTTGGTGAATTAGGGGATGTTTGCTAGAAGACAGTAGAAATGAGAAAACAAGAAGAAAATTAAAGGTGAGCAAACGAGATTGTGGTTTTGAAGAAAGGTGGAGTAGTTCAGAAACTGAATTTCTGGAGCCCGAAGCAGTCATCTCTAACCCTCCAAAGCCCCTGTGCATGTACCACTTCCCATGTCAGGTGATGCTAACACTATTCTACTTGGTTACCATTAAACCAATATCCCCTTCATTGTCTTTAACTCATTCACCTGCGTGGAAAACGTAACATATTCTAGGTAAGCCTAAACTTGGAACTCTATGAATCCAAGGATCTGGTAAAGGACTCAAGGATAGGTTGCATATTTACTAATAAGAAACTTTACCATTTCCCTGGTAATAGTGGCTCAGAACCTAATGGGAACAGCCATCCCTCCTGCACACAACTGAGGTATCTGTCTATCTGAGAGACACACGTCTTATTCTGGGGACTGTGAGAAGCTGAATCCTCAGTTCCCATCATCGTTATACTTAAAAGGAAACAGAAGACGTTTTAACCTTTTTTTTTTTAAATAGTTTATTGTCAAACTAGTTTCCATACAACACCCAGTGCTCTTCCCCACAAGTGCCCTCCTCCATCACCACCACCTCTTCCCCCCGCTCCCCCTTCCCCTTCAACCCTCAGTTCATTTTCAGTATTCAATAGTCTCTCAAGTTTTGTGTCTCTCTGTCTCCCCAACTCTCTTTCCCTCTTCCCCTCCCCCTGGTCCTCCATTAGGTTTCTCCTGTTCTCCTAGACCTATGAGTGCAAACATATGGTATCTGCCCTTCTCTGCCTGACTTATTTCGCTTAGCATGACCCCCTCGAGGTCCATCCACTTTCCTACAAATGGCCAGATTTCATTCTTTCTCATTGCCATGTAGTACTCCATTGTATATATATGTACCACATCTTCTTGATCCACTCATCAGGTGATGGGCATTTAGGCTCTTTCCATGATTTGGTTATTGTTGACAGTGCTGCTATGAACATTGGGGTACATGTGCTCCTATGCATCAGCACTCCTGTATCCCTTGGGTAAATCCCTAGCAGTGCTATTGCTGAGTCACAGGGGAGTTCTATGGATAGTTTTTTTGAGGAGCCTCCACACTGTTTTCCAGAGTGGCTGCACCAGTTTACATTCCCACCAGCAGTGTAGGAGGGTGCCCATCTCCCCACACCCTCGCCAGCATCTATAGTCTCTTGATTTGTTCATTTTTAACCTTTTAATCACCAACTGGTTGTTCTAGAAGACATATTGAAAACATGTGGAGGATGGAGAGGAATGGGTTTGGATAGGATTAGGGATGACCTAACTGAGTAAGGCTGAGCAAATCCAGTGACACCAGATGGCACAGAGGTTTGAAACAATGAGGGAAATAATAAATATTTACTTCATTCTCTCTGAAGATGGATTCATCTGAGTTCCTTTGAGAGTGTTGACAATCCGTATAAGCTAGAGTTTTCCATATTTAGTTACTGTGGTATAGAGCTTGAGAGATCAAAGTTCATTACGTAAAGGAGAAAGTGATTTTGTCTTTTCAAGTTCTGAATTACTACTTTCAAAATACAAATGATGTCTTTGTGTTTACATGTAGCCTAAATTAGATAAAGGACACTCATAAGTTGTAGAAAGAAGAGGGATGCCACATGTGAGAGGCAGTGAAGGACAACTTGTAAGATTTAAATGGTCACAGAAACTGAATCCATTATCACCATGAAGATCTCCTAGTGACCCCTAAAATGTTAGCAGGACACTCTGAGAAGAGTCTTGAGAGTTGGAAACTGCAAACCAATGATCTTAGGTAAAAAGCAGGCAGAGAATAAAACATCTGTGTCAGATAGTATGATAGAACACAGAGAGAGAGAGAGAGAGAGAGAGAGAGAGAGAGAGAGAGAGAGAGAGAGAGAGAGAGAAGAGAGGCAAGAAAGACAAGGAAACACCTATAGTAAGACCTAATGGGGCATGGGGAAGTCAGCACCAGGAATTATAGGTAAGTGGCTGTTAAAAAAATAAAAACTTAGTTGAAGTAAACAGTTCATATTCAACATTGGTAAGCTGATGTTATGTGTCAGACACACAGTAACTAAAGTTATTGCAGATTTAAATCTGTTTAAGCCTCATTAGAAAACAGAAACAAAACCTAGGACATGCATGTTATAGCCCCCTGCATTTTTGTGAATCGGGAAGTAGAGGCCTGAAGTCCTGCACCTAGCTCTGGTTCAGATCAAGAAGCCGGCGCGTGTGGCCAGGATTAACACCCATTCAGTCTGCCTATGGAGCTCTTTGTCTCAAGAAACAGGAATGCAAAATAAAGAAATAAAAAATAATACAATAGAGCACCTGGGTGGCTCAGTTGGTTAAGTTTCTCACTCTTGAATTTCAGCTCAGGTCATGATCTCCTGTTTCATGGGTTCAAGCCCTGTGTCAGACTCTGCGCCAACAGCACAGAGCCTGCTTGAGATTCGTCTCTCGCTCCCTCTCTCTGCCCCTTCCCTGATCTCTCTCTCTCTCAAAAATAAATTAACATTAGAAAAAATAATGCAATAAATTGAACAACATTATTTGGGCAGAAACAATTTTACAACTCAGAAATATTAGAGAATTAGGAAATAGGTTCTAGAAAAACAGCATATTTCTGAGGTCATATCAGGATGATCATAAATATAAACATATACATCATAAACATCAAAAATATTGAAAATTTGATTGCTTATTATTTCTAATGTGAGCACTTTAAAAAAAAAAATGTCTAAACCAGGCCAGCTCCATGGAACACAGCCTGTGACATGAGACAGAGCTCTTTGCTTAGAGTCACCGCGTGCTTTGTTGATGTTTTAATGTCACCAGAACATAATTCTTAATATGTTTTTAAAAAGAGGTGTTGCGTTTTCATTTTGCACAGAGGTCTGGTGAATTATGTAACTGGCCCTATATGTAGATGGTGACATGTTTGACACATTATCCCAACATACCAATTTACTTAAGTTGCATCTGATGTCAAACAAAGTGAAAGCACTAAAAAAATTGATGGTTGCAAATTTGGGATGTGTTATTAAAACATAAACAGATGAATTTTATCCCATGTTCCAAGTTCAAACAAAACAAAACAACACAACATATCTCTAGTTCTGAAAATGGGGCAGGCCATTGCAACTACTGAGCTACTTTTAAAAAATTCTGGAAGGATATCTGAATTATTGGTAAGGTAAAAATCCTCGATCCTCGGAGGGTGTTCCAGGAAGTAGTTGCAGTCAAGCAAAAAAAAAAAAAAAATTCTGACTTAGTTTCAGGAAAGATGAGAAAATGCACAGAGGAATGAGAAGACGTTCCCAGAGCATCTGCCAGCTCTACCTGGGAAGAAAACAGATTGGCACAGAAAGTAAAAATCCACACCCAGGCAAACCTAAAACATCTCCTGGCCAGCAGAAGAGGATTCGCCACCATAGGCTAAGTCTTTGAGAACACGTCAGCCAAAGTGGATAAGGAAAACCTTCCAAATCTGCTAGGTTTCTGCCAATGCCATTCAGCCATTAGCATGTGGAATGAAAATATGCCAGCTAATTCAGTGGGGGCCCAGGCAGAGTTGTGCATGGGACGTCTTCCATGAAGTTTCTGCTTCACTTTACAGGGGCCATGATGTACAAAGAACAGAAGGTCTATTCTATTCAGTGACATACCCCTTATTAGCACTTTTTCAGGTGGGGACGTAGCATTCCAAATGCATCAATAAATTGTTCTACAGTAATTAGTCCAAACCCTGTTCCTCTCTACCTTCCTAAATGGTTTCACCATATTTATGATAAAATGATGGCACTGCATTGTTCCCTAGACAATAAAAAACTGAGTGTTTGGGGTTAAGACACAGTTCTGACAGAGAGCTGTTGGCTGTGCTAAGATTATAATAGTCTTTTCGTTGTTGTTTGATTCATCTCATGTGTGCGTTCCTGTATAGAAACATTCTGAAATCATACAAAGGCAATAGAAGTTCCATATATTGAATGGAATTTGACAAGATTAAGCATTTCTTTTACTGTATCACTATGCAGACACGCATTTATTTTGGTGGTGGGGGTGGTGGTATACATTTAAGCACAAAAATTCTGTAAGCTAAATTCATATAATAGGCTACTTTAAAAATATAAATAGTTGCTAAAAATTCTAAATGGATTATCAGAAAATTGATTAGTGTTTTATCACTTTCTCATCCAAGGAATGCAGATATTCCCTTACGTGTTTGAAGTAATTTTACTTTCCACTCACCAGGTATTGATTTGTAGATTTTTAATTGGATGATGCTGCAGAAGCATTGTTTGGATTATTTATTAGTAAGCATAACTTCAACCAGCAGTATACAACCAGAATAATGGCTCTGCAGCGTAAGCTATAATAAAGTTGATGTAATGTGAGAAGCATCCCATTGCCTGTATCTGAATCAAGAAGCCATAATTCAGGAATCCAGATTCTCTGAAACTTATTATTTTTCTTTCATCATTCAGCAAACATTTATGCCAGATGGGAAAACCATTGAGAGAGAGAAAAAATTCTGCATTTTATTAATCTCTGTATTACTAGCTAAGGACACAGTGCCTCACATGTAGTAAACATGCAATAATGTGCTTTATACTGAAGCACATGGTTTGGAATACTGGTCTTCATAGAGCAAATCGTATGTATTTAATGAGCACATGCTATGTGCTGGTACAGTAGGGATCTTCTTTCAAACTGTTGGCTCAGTATTAAGAGTTTTTGAAATCATAGTTACCTCAACTATAGAATAGAAATAAATCTTCTCCCATTGGAAAATATATATGATTTGTCCCCCCCCCCATTTTATTGAGATATCATTAACATATAGCATTGTAAAACTTAAATGTGTACAATGTATTGATTTACACCATTAATATATGGAAAAATGGTTACTGCATTAGGTAATAGCTCCATCACCTTATAAATAATTAAGATTCTTTTGTGGTAAAAGCATTTAAGATCTAGTCTGTTATCAACTGTGAACTGCATAATACAGTATTATTAACTATAATCACCATGGCGGACATTACATTCCCAGAACCTGTCTTGTCTTACGGAAGCTTGTTCTCTTGGACAGGTTTCAGACTCTCTCCCCATTTCACTAACTCCAGCCCCTGGTGACCATCATATGAATATCTGTTTGTATGAGTTCAGTATTTTTGGAGATTCCGCATATACATGATATCATACAATGTCTTTTGCTATGTGACGTATCATTTCATACATTGCCCTCATTGTCTTCCCACATTGCAAATGGCAGGATTTTCTCCATTCTCATTGTTGAATAATATTCTCTTGAATTATTTGTGTTTGTATGTGTTTCTGCATAAGTGTGTGTGATATATATCTTCTTTATTCATCTGCTGATGAACACTTAGGTTGTTTCCACATTTTGGCTATTGTGAATAGCCCTGTAATGAATATGGGACTGCAGATATATCTTCAAGATCCCATTTTCATTACCTTTGCATACATACCCAGAAGTAATAATGCTGGATTATATGGTAATTCTCTGTTTAACTTTTTCAGTGACCCAATACCGTTTTCCATGGGTTCCTTTTTCTCTGCATCCTCACTAACACTTGTTATCTCTTGTCTTTTTTTTTAAGTTTATTTATTTATTTTGAGAGAGAGAGGAGAGTGCAAGTGGGGAGGGATAGAGAGAAGGGGGTAGAAAATCCCAAGCAGGCCAATGCGGAGCTTGAACTCATGAACTGGGAGATTATGACCCGATCTGAAGTCAGAAGCTTAACTGACTGTGCCTCATCTCGTCTGTTCAATGAGAGCCTTTCTGAAAGAGGTGAAGTAACACCTCATTGTGGTTTCAGTTTGCGCCTCTCTGATGGTTAGTGATTTTGAGCACCTGATTATGTACCTTATGGCCATTTATATGTTTCCTTTAGAATAATGTCTACGTAGTAGGTGTCGACTGCCTGTCTACTTCCCACTTTTTTTTTTTTTATCAGTTTCTCTAGGCGATTGAGTTGTATGAGCTCTTTATATGTCTCATATATTAACCTCTTATCAGGTACATGGTTTGCAAATATTTTCTCCCATTCTGTAGTCTGTTCATTAATTTAACTTCTATTGTTTCTATCACTTTCCAGAAACTTTTCAGTTTGCTATACGCCCGCTTATTAAGGTTTACTTCTATTGTTTGCACCTTTGGTGTCCTATCCAAAATAATCATGGCCAAGACCAGTGTCAGGGGGCTTTGCCCTGTCTTTTCTTTTATGTGTTTTACATTTTCAAGTTTTATGTTTAAGCCATTTCAAGTGAACTTTTATGCATAATATAAGATACGGATCGAATTTCATTCCTCTGCATGCAGTTATCCAGTTTTCCCAGTGCTATTTATTGGACACACTCTCCTATTTTCATTGATTATTCTTTCTTGGCTCGCTCGTCAAGTACTAGTTGACTGCACATGTGGAAATTTATTTCTGGGCTCTTGATTCTGTTCTTGGTTCTACATGTCTGTTTTTATGCCAGTACCATGCTGATTTGATTACTACAGCTTTATAGTATACTTTAATGTCAGGAAATATACTTTAATGTTTCCTGCTTTGCTCTTTTTTTTTTCTCTCAAAACTGCTTTGAATTTTTGGGGTTTGGAATTCCAAACAAATGTTAGGATTGATTTTTCTATTTCTTTGGAAAATGCCATTGGAATATTAACAGGGATTATACTGAATATAATGAAAGCTTTGGGTAACATAGATTTTTTTTTTTTTAGCATTTATTTATTTTTGAAAGACAGAAACAGAGCATGAGCACAGGAAGGGAAGGAGACACAGAATCAAAAGCAGGCTCCAGGTTCTGAGCTGTCAGCACAGAGACAGATGTGGGACTCAAACCCACAAACCATGAGATCATGACCTGAGCCGAAGTTGGGCGCTTAACTGACTAAGCCACCCAGGCACCCCAAGCAGCATAGGTATTTTAACAATATTGATTCTCTCTATTCATGAACAGAGGATATGTTTCCAATTGTATGTATTGTCTTTAATTTCTTTTACCAGAGTCTTAGTTTTCAGCGTTCAGATCTCTTACTCCCTTGGTTAAATTTATTTCAAAACCTTTTATTGTTTTTGATGCTATTGTGGTGGGCTAAAAAAATGTGTTTTTTTGGCATTTTATTTGAGTGTAGAGAAGTGAAACTGATTTCAGTTTCCTGCAACTTCCCTGAGCTCATTGATTAGTTCTGACAGTTTTATGGTGGAGTCTAGGATTTTTTATAAAAGATTATATCATATGCAAACAAGGACAATTTTACTTCTCCCCTTCTGATGCCTTTTTCCACTTTTTCCTGATTTTTCTGGACCTCACTTCCAGTATTGTGTTGAATAGTATTGGTAAAAAGGGGGTACACTTGTCTTGTTGCTCATCTTAAGAGAAAAGCTTTCAACCTTTTCACCAATGAGTATGATGTTAGCTGTGAGATTGTCATCTGATTATGAAAATTGATTATGGTGAAAAATGATCTTACTACATTCAGTGTGTTGAGTATTTTTATACTAAAAAGGATGTTGTATTTTTCAAATGCTTTTTCTGCATTTATTGAGATGACGATCACATAATTTTTATCTTTCATTGTATTAATATGGTTTCTCACATCTATTGATTTATACATGTTGAATCATCCTCGCATTCCTGGAGAAAAAATTGGTTCATGATGTGGTATGATCGTTGTCATGTGTTGTTGAACTCATTTTGCTGGAATCTTGTTGAGAACTTTTCTATGTTCATCAGGGATATTGCTTTGTAGTTTTCTTATAATGTCAGGATATTACTGGCCTCATAAAAAGCATTTGGGAGGTTACACTCTTCTTCGATTTTTTGAAATAGATTGAAAAGGATTGGCAGTTACTTCTTATAGGTTGGGATTATTTCTTATTTAAATGTTTAGTAAAATTCACCAGAGGAACCATCTGGTCCTAGTCTTTCCTTCATTGGGAGGTTTTGTTTACTGATTAAACCTTGTTCATGATTAGTCTGCTCAGATATTCTGTCTCGTCATGATTCTATCTTGGTAGGTTGTATGTTGCTAGGAATGTATCCATTTCTTCAAGGTCACTCAATTTGTTGGTGTGTGTTTTTTCATGGTGTCTCTCAGGATCCTTTGTATTTCTGTAGTAGCAGCTACAATACCCCGTCTTTCATGGCTGATTTTACATATTCTCTTTTTTTGTTCTCGGTTAGTCTAGGTGAAGTTTTGTTGATTTTTAAAATATTTTTTCAAGAAACTAGCTTTTAGTTTGGTCGATCTTTTCTACTGTGTGGTTTTTGTTTTTTGTTTTTGCTTTAATATTTTTTTTTGCCCTCTATTTCATATTTCATATCTTCATGCTCTGACCTTTGTTATTTCCTTTTTTTTCCCCTAACACTGGGCATCGTTCTTTTTTCAGTTCCTTGAGGTATAAAATTAGGTTGAGTTCTTTTGTTTTTCCCAATGTGAAAGCATATCACTATAAACTTCCCTCTTGGCACTGCTTTTGCTGCATCCCTACATTTGGTATGTTGAGTTTCCTGTGTGTTGTCTGGAGATATTTTGTGATTTCTTCTTTGGCCTATGGGTTATTTTGGAGCATGTTATTCATTCTCTGTGTGTTGGAATATTTTCCAGCTCTCCTCCTGGTACTGATATTCAGTTCCACACCATTGAGATTTATAAAAGAAACTGGGTATGGTTTCATTCTTTTTACATTTGCTAAGACTGTTTTTGTGACTTATGTGATCTATCCTGGAAAATATTTCATGTGTGCTTAAAAAAAGTGTGCATTCTGCTGATGTTGGATGGGAGGTTATGGTTCTGCTCGTGTGTGTTATTTCCATTTGGTCTAAAGCATGGTTCAAGTCCAATGTTTCACCATTGATTTTCTGTTTGGATGATCCATTGCTTAAAGTGGGGTATTGAAGTTCTCTATTATTATTATATTGCTGTCTATTTATCCTTTCAGATTTGTTAG
Organism: Mungos mungo; assembly: GCA_004023785.1. Lineage (NCBI taxonomy): Eukaryota > Metazoa > Chordata > Mammalia > Carnivora > Herpestidae > Mungos > Mungos mungo. Next base: position 184,574 of record PISW01002063.1, read on the forward strand.
TATTTGCTTAACATTTGGTTGCTCTTATGTCGGCTACATACACGTTTATCATTGTCTATGCTTTTGATGAATTTCCCCGTTCTCATTACATCATGACCTTTTATTGTCTCTTCTTACTGTTTCTGGCTTAAAGTGTATTTTATATAATATATAAAATATTCATATAATAGACTTTATATATGTGTGAGTATAGCTCTTTCTGCTCTCTTTAGGTCGCCATTTACCTGGAATATCTTTTGCCCATCTTACAAATATAACAGTCTCTTTTATGTTTTGACAACTTCAGTTGCATAGAAAAGCTCTGCCCTTTTCCTTCCTCTTTTATGTTTTTGATATCACAGTTTAGCTCTTGTCATAGGGTGTATTATTGCAATTATAGTTATTTTGTAATACTTTTGTCCTTTAATCTTTATGCTAGAGTTAAGTGTTTAACATTCCACATTACAGTATTAGAGTTCCTGATTGAGTACATAGTTGCTTTACCATTGTGTTGTATATTTTTATATGATTTCATGTTGCTAATTAGTGTTTTTTATTTTGCCTTGAAGAACTCCTTTTAACATTTTTTTGGTAATATAGGTCTAGTGGTTATGAATTTCCACATATTGTATTTATCTGGGGAAGTCTTTAACTCTCCTTCATTTCTGAAATCAAGCTTTGCTGAGTAAAATATTCTTGATTGGCAGATATTTTTTTCCTTTTAGTGCTTTAAATATGCCATCCTAAACTCTCCTAGCTTGTAACAGCTCATTTGAAAGAGTATGTGACTCTTGATCCTGGGGTTGTAAGTTTGAGTTCAAGTCCCATATTGGGTGTAGAGATCACTCAAATAATAAATAAACAAATAAATAAATAAATATCAAACTAACTTAAAAAAATCTGTTAACAGCATTATGGAAGTTGTAAGTTAAAAAGCTTTTGTTTCTCAAGTTTCTTTTAAGATTCTCTTTTCATATTTGATTTTTGACATCTTTTACAGTATGGCTTCCAGAGGATCTTTTTGAGTTGATTTTCTTTTTCTTTCTTTTTTTTTTTTTTTTTTTTTTGGTAACCCATGAGCTTCATGAACTTAGGTATCCAAGTCTCTCCCCAGAACGGGAAGTTCTAAGCCATCATTTTTTAATTACTTTTTATCTTGAGAACTATCATGATCTCATTTAGCATATTTATGGAAACAGAGTGGAAACTTCACACAATTATTAGGGGAAATCTTTTGCTGTGAGAATTCCTTTGACTTTAACTAAGCAAATGCCATTTCTTTCAATAAAGGAAAATAACTTTCTTTTGCCTTTTCCACCATTATCTCTAAATTCTTTACTTTTTAAAAATTTTTTATTTTCACTTTTAAAATGTGAGTATAGGTGACACGATATTAACTTAGTTTCAGGTGTACCACCTAGTGATGGGACAACTCTATACCTTATGCTGTGCTCACCACAAATGTAGCTACCACCGGTCACCATACAACTTTAAAATACCGTTGACAGTATTGCCTATAGTCTACCTTTTATTCTCATGACCTATTCATTTAATATCTGGAAGCCTGCACCTCCTACCTCCCTACATCCATTTTGCCCATACCTTCCCTCCCTTCCCTCTGGAACCATCATTTTGTTCTGTTTATAGGTCTGATTCTGCTTTTTGTTTCTTTATTCATTTATTTTTTAGGTTCTTCATAGGCACGAAATCATATAGCATTTGTCTTTCTCAGTCTGGTAAGTCTTCACCTAGCATAATAATCTCGAAGTCCATCCATGTTCTCCCAAATAGCATTATCGAACTTTTTATGGCCACATTATATCCCATTACAGACACACACACATACACACACACACACACACACACACACATCACATCTTCCTTATCCATTTATCTATCAGTGGACATTCATGTTGCTTCCATATCTTGGCTCTTTAGCATAACACCCTGTAGGTCCATCCATGTTGTCACAAATGGCATCATCTCATCCTCTTTATGTCAGCTGCCATTTATTTAAGAGAGAAGGTGAGTGGGGCGAGTGGCAGAGGGAGAGAGAGTGAATATTAACCAGGATCCGTGCTTAGCATGAAGCCTCTCATGGGCTCAATCCCATGACCCTGAGATCATGACCTGAGCTGAAATCGAGAGTTGGGCACCTACCCAGCTGAGCCAGCCAGGTGCCCCAGTCATCATTTCTTTAAAGCCTTTCCTCCCACTTTTTCTTGTCTTCTCCTGGAACTCCGATGATTCACAGAGCTTTTGTTTTAATGATTTCCCATAAATCAGGGAGGCTTTCTTCACCATTTTCATTCTTTTTTTTTCTTCTGACTACATAATTTTAAGGTCCTATCTTCAATTTCATAGGTACTTTTTGATTGATCTGCTGATCATTTCTGATGTTGGTGCTCTTTCTTTGCATTTTTCATCTCACTTATTGTTTTCCTCAGCTGCAGAATTTCTGTTTGGTTCTTTTTTTTTATTTATTTACAATTTCTATTTCTTTGTTAAACTTATTTTGTTATTATATTGTTTTCTTGCTTTTGTTGAATTCCGCTTCCACATTTTATTGTAGCTCCATGAGCTTTTATGAAACAACTATTTTGAATTCTTCCTAATTTCGTAAATCAGACATCTCCATCTTTTTGTGTGTGGTTACTAGAGTTTATTGTGATCCTTCGATAGTATCATGACCTTGACTTTTCTTGTTCCTTGATGTTTGCATGTTGCCTTCACATGAGGTCGTAGTCACCTCCTGTAGTCTTTACTAATTGCCTTTGGGGGAGAAATGTCTTCTGTCAGCCCTGCTACAGCTTGAGGTCTTTGTGTAGTATAATTCTTAAGCTTTTTTTTTTTAATGTTTTTTATTTATTTTTGAGAGACAGAGAGAGACAGCGTGAGCAGGGGGAAATACAGAATCCGAAGCAGGCTCCAGGCTCTGAGCTAGCTGTCAGCACAGAGCCCAATGCAGGGCTCAAACCCACGAACCGTGAGATCATGACCTGAGCTGAAGTCGGACGCTTAACCGACTGAGCCACCCAGGCGCCCCTAATTCTTAAGCTTATATACCTTCTCTTTAATCTGTAATGCACAGGCTTGGTGCTGATAGCCTGTCTTTTGCTTTCCTAAAGATGACACTAACACTTAGGTTTATGGTCTTTTTCTGGCCTGAAGATCTGTCCAGATTTTACACGGACTCACTAGCTCTCTTCTGAAGTCTGCTCTTCGCACTGCCATTGGGAGACTGCACAAGAAGCCAGCTGCAGGGTAGGCTGCATGTGGGTGAGGGATTTGGAGCACTGGGGGTACTCTTAGGCCAGTTGTGGGGATCCATGGGCGAGGCATTCTGAGTGACTCATGGGCAGGCTTCTCGATGGAACCAGTGACATGGTTAATAGTGTCCACATCTTGTTAATGTCCCCTCAGTGCCTTGTCTTTTGCTTTTCCCTTCATTTTCCCCACATGGGCCATTTGGCTTGTGATTCAGTACTCTGGATAGGGCGAGAGAGAAACATCTCCTTTGGCAGCATCCAGCACACTCACTGGCTTTCATCCCCCCCGCAGAAGAAATCATGGCCAAGGAAATCTCTCCTGGCTAATCTCCTCTCGTAAGCTGTGTGACCTTGCAGGGAGGAATGACTCAGGAAGAGTCAACCTGTTCCTCTTACTCACTCTGACACCTTCATTTATATTTATATTTATAAATTTATATTTATATTTGCCTAACAAGAGTGCTGGAACTTCTCTGGAAACCTGATTTTCCACAACAGTTGTCTTGTCTGTGGGTGATTGTTTAAATCCATGTTCTCTAGTGACTTACACATAGCTTAGAGTGGGTCATGTCGGTTCATGGGCTACTAGAGGGTCCCTAGCTGTGACAGAGTCCTGTGTGCCAATTTCCTGATGCATGGGGGAGCAAGATTCTTCCCAGTTGCCTTCACATATGGTGCTAGGTCCCATAGCTCCCTCAAAGGCGATTTTGTTTAGGTATGGAAGCTGAATTTTTGTTTCTGAGATACAGGGCAAAATAAGGGGTATATTTTGCTGCCACATTTATTTATTCATTTATTTATTTATTTATTTATTTATTTATTATTTTTAAAAATGTTTATTTTGATAGAGAGAGAGAGCGGCGGGGGGAGGCGGGGCAGAGAGGTCACAGAAGCGCAGAGCCCCATGCAGGGCTTGATCTCAGGAACCATGAGATCATGATGTGAGCCAAAATCAGGAGTCGGACGCTTAACCCACCGAGTCATCCAGGTGCCCCTGATATCATTCTGAAAAGGTTTTTTGAGAGCTAAAGACTTAGGTGATTAAGAAAGTAATTATTAAGTGTAAAGTATTATAAGATTTGTTATTTTAATGAAGTAATTGTAACACTTGAATCAATATAGAACTCAGAGTTCTTGAGACCAGTTCATCAGATTTACTCCTTTGACTTGATAAAGTCTGTTTGATTTTAATTCTTGAGTTTACTAATCACCCATGTTATAAATCCCATAATTAATTAATACTTAGATATTCACAGTCTCTTAATACCTGAAAGAGATTATTGGGGGTACTGTATTTTCTTACAAAATTTGTATACACATATTAGATGGCCTCATTGAATCTTAAAATTGCTACTTTAAAGCTTAATTATATTTCATAATGTAGTTTGTCTAAATTGTTTTTAAATTATTCCAGGTCATTTTCCAGCTACTGATTTTTTTTTAATGGAACACAACTAAGGTATATTCTCCACCGAAAAGCATAATTTCCTTTATTTCAGCTTCTCTTTTTTTATGCGTATTTGGGATCTTAACTGTATTCCTGTTTATTTGGTCCTGACACCATGAATTTAATTATATATTGTAGGCCTCTGTTGTTAAATTAAGGGGCACCATAAAATGTATTATTTTCATTTAGATTCTGAGAAAAATAGTCTTATTTATATCATGGCCTTGATTTGTTCCTCCTTTACTTTTTTTTTTTTATTACTAGACTTTATTTTTTTAGGACAGCTTTATATTTACAGAAAAAAAGAAGAGAGATTAGGTTTCCTATGAACCCCCTCACAGTGTTTACTATTATTAATATCTTACACTAGTATCTGGTATTTGTAACAATGAACCAATTTTGATAAATTATTATTTACTAAAGTCTGTAGTTATTTCAGTTTTCCTTAATTTACCATTAATTATACCCAATGTTATCTTTTATTCCAGGACTCTGTCTAAAGTTATATTAAAATTAGTCATCATTTTGCCTCAGATTTGTCTTGAGTGTGACAGTTTTACAGGTTTTCCTTGTTTTTGATGATGTTAAAATTCTGAGGAGTGTTGGTCAAATTCTGTGGTAGAATACCGTTTTAATGGAATCTGTTCAAAGCTTTCTCATGGTCAGACTGAGAAAACAGGTCTTGGGGAGCAAGACCCCAGAGGCAGAATGCCATTTGCGTCACGTCATACCAAGGTGCAAAGTGTGAGCATGATTTATGACTATTGACATTTACCTTGATCAGCTGGCTAAACTAGTACTGTCACATCGCTCCACCAGAATGTTGAACTTGTATTTTCTCCTTCCATGATATGCTCTTTGGAAGAAAAGTACATTCAGAGTGGAGTATCTGTATAATTTACTCGAAATTCTTCTGTATGGACGTTTTTTTCCTTGCTTCATTAATTACTTTAACTTTTATATAAATTCATATGGATCACATGTTTATTTTAAATTTAAAATTATGATGCCTATTTTATTGCCCAAGTTTTTCCATATTTGGCCATTTCATTTAGCTCTCATGCCCCTTTAACAGACCTTATCTTTGTATGTGGCTGTAGGTGTCTTTGAGCACTTTGTTGTTTTATGGCATTAGAAGATGCTCCAGGTTCACACTGAATATGTCTAGCCCCAGCCCTAGAGTCAGCCAATTCTCCAAGGATCTCTGTTTAGTAGAGAATGGTATTAGAAATCAGGCTCTGGGCACTAGATTTGCTTACTGCTCGGGGGTGTCATTATTTTAAGCCCTCTCAGCTCAGCTGATGGAACAAAGACAGATATATGTGCATACTGACTCATGTATATACATATAGCAATGAACATTTCTACCTGTAAACCATCCATATCTATATTAACTTAAGCATCAAGTGTTCATGATATTCCCAACTCTGATACATTACCACGTGGATATCCTAGCTTCCTCTCTTGCTTATCTGTGAATTTCCACCCCAACAGTGAGAAACTTGGATTCCATCACCTGCCATCCATTTACTTAATTGTTGAATTCCAGTATATACATAAAGCAGCAATATCAGAATGTTCGCCTGTGCCCCTGTGGCAGGCCTTTTGAGCCAGAATCAATTTCTTACATGCTGTCCCTTTTGCCATTGCTCTTAGACACTTCACTCATTACCAAGTTACCCAAGTCGCCGCCTTTCCCATACTCCCTCCCATGAGGTTGTTCCATACCTTTGTAATAGCATTAGACTCTCCTGTCACAGTCTGCATGCTTTTCTGAGATTCCTCCAACATTTTTAAAAATTTGCACAAGCTAAGGTTTCTTTTTCGTTCACCAAATTTCCATGGTTTTGACCAATGCGTAATGGCATGTATTCATTACAGAATACATAGAACAGTTCCATTGCCCCCCCCCCAACCCAAATCCCCTGTGCTTTACCTCTTAATCTCTCCACCCTCTCCTTGAACCTCTGGCAACCATTGATATTTTTACTGTCTGTATTATTTTACCTTTCCCACATATCATGTACTTTGAATTGTAAAGTATTTCATGGATTTCTGATTTCACGGAATGATATTCCATTTTGCAGATACATTGCAGTTTATCTACTCACCTGTTGATGGACATTTTGGTTGTTGCTTTTTGGCAATATGATTGAGCTGAGATAAACATTCATGTGTGGGTTTTTGTGCCTACAACAACTTTTCAAGGCAGTTTAGTAAATACCTAGGATCACCATTACTAGACTATATGGGAAAACTGTGTTTAGTTTTATAAGGCACTGCTGGGTTGTCTTGGTACTCTTCGTTTAAGTATAGTCTCATGGATTGTCTTTCTGCTGGATCTATCCATAACTGAAAGAGGGATGTTGAAGTCTCTAACAGCATTAGTGGAGACCTCTGTCTCTGTCTTTTTAAATTTTTAAAAAATGTTTCTTTATTTTGTGATAGGGGGAAAGAGAGGGAGACACAGAATCTGAAGCAGGCTTGAGGCTCTGAGCTGTCAGCACAGAGCCCGACACAGGCTGAAACTCATGAACAGGAAGATCATGACCTGAGCCGAGATCAGACGCTCAACCACTTGGCCACCCAGGGGTCCCATCTCTGTCTCTGTTTTTAAGGTAAGTTATATGTAGGCAATGTGCCATTGCATGTTGTTTTTTATGCATTCTGACAGTCTCTAACTTTTAACTGGTATATTTAGACCATTCACATTTAAAGTGATTATTGTTACAATTATATCCTTATCAACCATACGTGTGCCAGTTTTCTGTTCATTGCATTTGTTCTTTATTTCCTTTTTATGCTACTAGGCCTTTTCTGTCCTTTGTGGTTTTAACTGAGAATTTTGTATGAATCCATTTTCTTTCCTCTTTTAGCTTATCAATTAGACCCCTTTATTCTACTTGTTTTAGTGATTTCTGTAGAGTTTACAATATACATTTCCAATGAGTCTAATTCACTTTTAGATGACACCATACTGCTCCACTGAGTGTAGGCATTTTACAACCCAGTGTTTCCAGTTTTTCCTTTTGTCCTTTATGACATGACTGTCACTTAACTCACTTAACCATATGCTTTCACCACCCATTACATTGCTGTTATTACTGGTTTGGACAAACAGTTGTCTACTAGATCAATTAAGAATAATATAAATAAAATACTTAATTACCCCTAGTTAGCCTTTCTCCGTCACATTTCCTTTCTTTATGTAGATCTGCGTTTGCCACTTATGCCCTTTTCCTACTGTCTGAAGAATGTCTTTTAATGTTCCTTATGGTCAAGTTTACTGGAAACAAGTTTCCTCAGTTATTGTTTGTCTGAGAAAGTTTTATTTCTCTTATACTTTTGAAAGATACTTTGGATATACAATTGTGGGTTGGTGCATTTTTTTTTTTAACTTTTAACAGTTGAAACATTTGCATCTACCTTCTTGCTTGCATACTCTGTGACAAGAAATTTGATGTAACTCTCATCCTTATTTCTCTGTAGATAAAGTATTATTTTTCCATCTGGCTTCTTTCAAGACTTTTCTCTTTGTCTTTGTTTTTTCTTTTCTTTTATGTTTTGACTATGATATGTCTTGGTGTAGATTTTTTATTATCTATCCTTTTCATTATTATCTGAGCTTCCTTGACTGTGCTTTGTTGTCATTGGTTTAGAAAAATTCTCAGGTATTGTTATTTCAAATACTTATTTGGTTTTCTGTCTTTTTTTAATTAATCTTTTTAATTTTGAATCATTTTGAATTTCATTTTGAAAAGCCTTCACTGACGAATCTTCAAGGTTAATGAGTTTTGAGTTAACCCAGTCCATCCTACTTATGTGCCCATCAAATGCATTCTTCATTTCTGATAGTGTCGCTTCTAACATTTCATTCTGATTTTTTCTTAGAGTTTTACTTTATGTTCTTACATCATTCATCTGTCCTTGAATGTTATCTACTTTTTCCAATAGAAATTCTGATAATTCTAAAATTGATAAGTCAGCTTCTGATGCTTGCTTTGTCTCTTCAGTCTGTGGTCCATCGTTTTTATCATGCCTTCTAACTTTCTGGTGGAAAGGCAGGCCTGATCTATTAGGTAGTGAGAACTGACACGTAGCACTTATGTGCGGTTCTACGTTAAACTCGCTGGGATTCTGGCTCTGTTTAATGTTTGCTTTAGCTACAGGTACCAGTGACTTCAGATTCATCCAGCACCCTTGTCTGTCCCTGTTGTATTTGGGTTCCCTAGAACCAAATCTTTTTATTTTAATTTTTTAAACGTTTATTTATTTGTGAGTGAGTCAGAGCATGAGTGGGAGAAGGGCAGAGAAAGAGGGAGACACGGAATCCAAAGCAGGCTCCAAGCTCCAAGCTGTCAGCATAGAGCCCGAAGTGGGGCTTGAACTCATGAGCTATGAGATCATGACCTGAGCTGAAGTTGGACACTTAACCAACTGAGCCACCCAGGTGCCCCCTTAGAATCAAATCTTAAATAGAGTATATTTTACAGCTGTTTCACATATAATCCATCATTACTAAAGGAGCCCTGTTGTGTTATAGAACCCGTGCGGGGCGGGAAGCAGTCCATAATGTGAGCATTAAATGTCTCTTTTTAGCGAGGCCTTGAATTCCTGGTCTGTGACCTTCGGAAGTGTTTCTAAGCTTCTCTTGGTCACCTCCGTTTAGGGGAGACGTGTAAACCAGAAGTTTGAGTTGACTAATTAATTGCTCTTCATCTAGGTTGGATAAGGTTCTGGGTAAGGTCTTGGCCTTAGTGAATAGACCTTTGTTATGGAGACCATTCTAGGCACATTTCAAATGGTTATTTTTACTCTCTCCTTGCCAGAAGCACAAAGTGGTTTTCCTTGGCTGTTACCTTTGGAACCTGGTGGGGATTCTGCAGGTAAAACCCATGACCTGCATACAAATTCTGACCTGGCACAGAAGCTGCTAGATTCATATGCTCATCAAAAAACTTGGTGAATTGCAGGGGGCTGAGTATGAACTAGCAGGAAAGAGAACAGCTCTTCAGTCTAATTTGCGCTCCTTTGAATTTGAGCTGAGGGACGAGCAGTGTGAATGGATTTTACCGTAGCTCACAGACTCCATCAGGATGCTGGGAACCTTGAGGATGTTTGTCATTGCATGTGTCTGCCCACACTGTGCATTTCCAACCACAAGGCACTAACAATTGGGTGCCTGAGGCAACTTGCTGAGTTAAACAATGCAGAGGTAGTCCATTTCACCTCTGAGCACTGCTCCCCTGGAGTTTGATAGTGGAAGGGAAGTTACATGGACAGAACTTCTTTCCCTTCGCGGAGGTGCCTTTTGGTAAGGATAAATGGAATATTGGTGGCCACACAGGCATCCATCTTTTGACATGATAATTTATAGATGCATTCCAGAATTCCAGGGAAGCTCCATCTGACAGTAAAGTGATACTAATTGCATGGAAAAAAGAGGAGATAAGAGGTCCCATGAATGGGGTACTTGGGAAAGCTGCAGGGAGAATGTTCATAAAGATAGTCTTAAAGACCGAGAAGCTCTGGAACAATTACGAGCTATGAGAGAATTGGAGATAAGAGACCAGGGGGTTTTATAACATATTCTCCTGCTGTTGATCTGGAGGCCTTTGAACACAGAAACGCATGCAGAGTGGTCTACATGGGCATCTGACCTATATTTGACTTCAAAAAAAAAAGAGTAGAATATCAAAAAGTTTTTGCTTCCATGTGGCATAGTAGACCAAATAAACAAAAATAAACATGTGTCCTATAAACTATTCTGAGGCAGAATGTATAAAAAGATATGCTTTCAAAACACCTGGAACTCTTATCAGGCTATTAAGATACCCATATATTTTCATAGTAATTTTAAATGTTAAAAATGAATTGAAAAATGTTTTGAATAATACTCTTTTCTGTGAAGTATTCATAATTATCCAATGATCAGTCACTTGAAGGAACATCATGGTCCATTGTTGCCATGGAAAATTATGTTAAGTTGTATTGCAGCTAGCTCTTTAGTCAAATGTACTGGTTTCTTGGTATGAAAACAATGTGAAAAGGTGAATAACTATGTAAACACTAAGAGCCATTGCTTATAGATCTAAATATTCAAATAACCTTTACACACGACTTTGCTAAATTATTATATCTTGCACTTTAAAAAAAATTCTGTTTTAAGAACAAGACCAGTATTGTAAGAGGATCACAGTGTTTGTCAATAAACAGCAGACCCTGAAAGAGAGGGAATGTTTACTGTTTGACTCATTAGAGACCTAAACATCTCCTTTCTGACAATACGGTGTTTTCATGTGGTGCCCAAGTTGACTGGATCTTGGTGTTTTCTATTCTGTGTTTGTAAAACTTCATCTTTCAAAGTTATAAGCAATTTTTACCTTTAGAGTAGAGAATTAAATTGTTATTTTCTTTTAGGGGCATACTCTGTCTCTCAGGATGAGAAAGGCTGTGGTAGGATTTTTAATTTTGTAGGGGTAGACCTGAGTTTTGAAGTTATGAATTAAGTGTCTGCCTGTTGGTCCTGATGGAGTAATGGAGGGCAATAAAAAGGAATTGTCACTGCAGTCAGAGCCGCTTGGACCTGGATACACCATGCACTTCAAATGAGGGAAGAGTTGTGAGATGTGGGTGTAATTACCCATGACTTTTGGAAGCTACCTGAGAGCTCCCTGGAAAATCGGTCCTGTAGAAACTCTGAAGTTGGGCTGCTTGGCTCCTTGAATATCTGTCTCTAATATGATTTGGGAAAGATATCCTAGAGCAGAGCCAGGTTCCCTCCCTCATATAAGAGAATTGGCAGACACCATCCACGGAGGCCTGTTGTATCCAGCAGAGCAGAGGGTCATTTAGCTAGGAACACGACTTTGGTGACGCCATGGAACCTTGGGCTACGAGTGACCTGTGAGGAGTCCAGCTGCCTGCCCAACACCAGTAGACAGGACTTGTTTGCCTGTGTGCATGTGATGTCACTGGTCCCTGGCTTCCCCCTCCTTGCCGCTAATGGCTGCCATCCACAGCTCGCAGCACCGGGCCATGATCCCACAGGCTGCACAAACCTTCAGGCATAATTGTTTCGTGTAGACATTTGAGGCTGTGAAATTTTCTGTATTTTCCCCTCTTTTCACCGGTAAAGTAACAGACTATTTCCCGAATGATTGCTCTGTTCATTATTGTTACTGAACATTGTTATCATAAGCAACAGCACCTTCGTAGCCCCTTTTTGTATTTACTTGTCAATCTAGGCTACTGTTTTTACGCACTGTCGCCCAGTCTGCCAGTCCAAAGCGTGGGGCCTTGGTAAACTTCGTTGAAATTAGGGAAACCTACCTCATGGGGTTATTATGAGGCTTCTAACAGACCACACCACTTCCTTTCATCTTGCCAGGTCCACCCATATCAAATATCAGCCTCTCCCTTTGAATTCTATGAATTGTTTTGCCTATGTATAAAGTTTATTATGTGCCCTTTGAATTCTCCTCGTATTTTTAAAAACCACCATCACCTGTCATTTTTTATTTTTTTTTTATTTTTTAATGTTTATTTATTTTAGAGAGAGAGAGCAAGAGAGAGCATGTGCATGAGCAGGGCAGGGGCACAGAATCCAAAGTAGGCTCCAGACTCCGAGCTGTCAGCACAGAGCCTGATGTGGGGCTTGAACTCACGAACTGTGAGATCATGACCTGAGCTGAAATCAAGAGTTAGATGCTCAACCAAGTGAGCCACCCAGGGGCTCCATAACTTGTCACTGTTAATTATTATCCTGTACATGTTTTCAAACAACTGTACTTTTTAAGAGAATGAACATAACTTTTTCATGAAATAATACGAGAGGAAAAGTATAAAGAAAATACTACTTTTACTTCCATCAATCATTTAACTGTGTTATGTATATGCAGATTAAACTGTGGATTAAGTGCCATTCCATCACAAGGAGAAACAGTGTTGTTTTTGCATATTTACATAAGAATAATTTTTTTCATCTCTACAATAGAAGTTTTTTCTCTGCAATGGGAAACAACATTTTTTAAGTTTATTTATTTATTTTTGAGAGAGAGAGAGAGAGAGAGAGAGAGGGAGGGAGAGAGAGCACATGAACAAGGAAGGGGCAGAGAGAGAGAGAATCCCCAGCAGGCTCCATGCTATGAGCAACAGAGCCTGATGTAAGGGCTCAAACTCATGAACTGTGAGATCATGACCTGAACCAGAATCAAGATTTGGGTGCTTAACCAAATGAACCACCCAGGCACCCCTGGGAAAATAACTTTTGCATGTGAAAGTTTTTGTGTCAGAAGTAGCCAGTATTGTAGATTTTAACTATAAAACTTTAGAGTTGATTCAGATATTGGAATAATTCAGTAGACTACATGGAACATTATGTTATCAAAGTGAAATTTTCAGGGTCTAGAATCTTAAATAACTAACATAGATAGATCATTTCAACTTCTGGGCCTTGAAGAACAACAAACTACTGTTTAATGATTGAAATGTAATAATGGTAGCCCGTTAACGAAAGTAGATTCATACAATTAATGTGTCAAACACAGAATTTTTGAAATGTAAATGAAGACATTGATAGAAAAGAAACATTGGTAACAATTAAAAGTAGACTTATAATTGACTTCAAGAATTTCAATTAAGCACAGTGTTTTTAGAACAAGATTGTTAAATTAAAATGTACTATAGTTTATTTTACAATTAAGACATGATCATTGTAGACAGAGTACAAAAGTAGAAAAATCACCATCACACCTTCTGGAATCTTCCTCTCCCAGCCCTTCTGCTGCCTATATTGTATTGAAGCCACTACTGGCCAGTCTTTGTGTCCAGACAAATTTTTCTTTCTAAATCCCAATCCCAGCTGCTTACTCAAAAGCACTGCAGGCTGTGGTACTTTAATTTTTTAAAGTTATTTATTTATTTTGAAAGAGACAGAGAGAGCGAGCTGGGGAGGGGCAGAGACAGAGGAGGAGAGAGAATCCCAAGCAGGCTCCGCACTGTCAATGTAGAGCCCGGCGCGGGCCTCGAACCCTATGAGATCATGACCTGAACAGAAACCAAGAGATGGACACTTCATTGAATGAGCCATCCATGTGCTCTTGACCTTCTCTAATCTTACCCAGAATCCAGAGATTTCCCACTCTGAAATAAGTGAGAAGATATCTGAAATTAGGTTGGTGTTTCTTCCCATTGACACATATTTAATCCCCTCCCCACCTTTTAGAGACACTGGCTCTTTCCCTGTTTGCTTTAGTTAAGCTGATAGGTAGGATGAGGGTATTTTCTCAGGAAACCTGTTAGTTTATTTCTATTGAGGACACACTTACCTAGAGAACTCTTGTTCATGAGTATACTCTAGACTTTCTAACAAGAAGAGAAACTCTTTTCCCTCTACTTTCAAAGGAATGCAGTCTTCAGAGTAGACCGTGCGAACAGGTCAAGGCTCTGGAGTGCCAGGGTTTATGCTGAATTCTTATCCCTTTAAAATTTTGGTTTGTTTTATATGTTTTATAATGTAGATATTACAGAAAAATATCAAGGCCAAGCCAGTTAGCACTTATACATGCTTATGAGAAATTAAATGCATTTTCTTTTTTGTAATATATAGAATTTTTTTTAATTGTTGAGGAGGGTAGAGAGGGGGAGGAGGGGCAGAGAGAGAGGGAGACACAGAATGTGGAACAGGCCCCAGGCTCTGAGCTGTCAGCTCAGAACCCGATGCGGGGGTCAAACTCACAAGCTGTGAGATCATGACCTGAGCTGAAGTCGGACGCTTAACTGACTGAGCCCCCGGTGCCTCAGATGAAATACATTTTCCGTAGTCGAGATAAGCATTATCAAGTAGGCACCAAAATTGAATTTGACAAAAGCTCAATCAACACATACGATGTCGCCTGTTGGTTTTCCACAGTATGGGGGCTGCATTTTTTTGGCAGTACTTTAAAATTTGTTTTCTTTGCTTAATATATATTATTAAAGAGGTAGTAAGACCACATGCTTTGATCACCTAGAGTGCTGACATATTATTAACATAACGGGTGCTCAGTGCGTTGGAGGAAGCACTGAATAGCCATTTAAAGTTAGGTGTTTAGTAAGAGAAAATACAGACTTATAAATACTGTTTCTTTTTAGAACAAGGTGCCAATTTAGTAATATAGGTATAAAATTTGCATGCCGAGCTTGATTACTCCATTTCAGTAATGAGTAATAGTATTCACCTTCTTTAGTGAACGGCCAGCAGCCGTATGCACCTGAGGACTGATACAGCAGAGAGAAGTATTAACACATTTTTATCTACCCAGTAGAAATTAGTAAGGCAGTCAACTTCGTGGGATGATGAAAATTATCTCCCACCAGCATCACTAGTAAGTTCATGTAAAATTAAACCAATCAAGGTTTGGACTAACAATTGAATAGCACCTTAATCTCAGAAAAACCTGAGTAAAACACACTGACTGAAATATGACCTGGGTATTTCCGGTTGGCACTTACATTGCATTCGTTTAAGCTCTACACTTCACTATGATTTCTGTCAAAGACTTTCAGCTGTTGGCTCTACCTGGCATCCTGGGCATTGTGGCTTTCACATCTTCAGTTATGCTCTGTGCTCCTTGTTTAGAGCAGAGACCACTGTAACAGACCATCTGTAAATTCCCAAAGCCAGAGCTATCCGGGTGGTATGCCCTGTCATTCTTCTTCTGATAAAGGAACTTAGTGGAAAAGAACACATTTTTTAATTAGTCTGTTCATGATTTACATTTCTTGGGATTTTCTATTTGAGCCATTTATATTTTTGTAAGGAAGTCATTTATTCTAACTTTTCAAACACATTGCCATTGAGTTGTAAATATTACTTTAATTTCACCTGTACCGATTTCCTCTTAATTTTGTATCTTTTTCTCTCTGTCATTAGCTTTTGCTCTCTTTCTCCTTCTGTCTTTTGGTGGAATAAGAAGAGGGTTGGAGCACCAGGGTGTCTCAGTAGGTTGAGCATCTGACTCATGATTTTGGCTCAGGTCATGATCCCAAGGTCGTGGGATCATGCCCCAAGTCAGGCCTCATGGTGAGCATGGAGCCTGCTTAACATTCTCTCTCTCTCTCTCTCTCTCTCTCTCTCTCTCTCTCTCTCTCTCTCTTTCTCTCTCTCTCTCTCTCCTGTCTCTCTCTAAAATAATAAAAATTAAAAGCAGCGTTAACTTCATCATTACAAAGAAACACTTTTTGAATTTTAAAAATTAATTTTGGTGATTTTATGGTTTATTAATTTCAGATTTTTATCTTTGTTAATTTCATAATTTCTTTCAATTATGTTGTCCTTTATTTCTAATGTTTATATGAAAGTTGTTTTCTTCATTTTTCAGTCTTTCTTTGTTAATACCGAAATAACTAATAGTGCATTTTCTGAGCACAGTGTTTAGTATGTCCCATAGGTTGTCTGTACAAAGTATTGTCTTTCCAGTGACTTCAAGATGTTTTACAGTTGTCTCTCGACTTCCTCTTTGATACATGAGTTACCCAAAGGGTCTGTTTCTTAATTTCTAATGAGTTAAGTAGGTTTATCCTTTTTTATTATTCTAATTTTATTGGATTTTGGTCAGAGGATCTGGTGTGTTAATTTTCTGCTTTTTAATTTGTGTAGTTTCTGTATGTTCAAGGAAACGATTACATATTTTCATGTTGTATAAACATAAAAACATTTTCCATTTGAAGAATCTACGATTTTATGTATGTGCATTGGTGTGAACATGTGTTCAAGGCTATTGGATATTTTTAAGTTTATTTATTTATTTTTTTAAATTTTTTTTATGGTTTTCATTTATTTGTGAGAGACAGAGACAGTGCGAGCAGGGGAGGGTCAGAGAGAGAGGGAGACACAGAATCTGAAGCAGGCTCCAGGCTCTGAGCTAGCTGTCAGCACAGAGCCCGATGCGGGGCTCGAACCCACAAACTGTGAGATCATGACCTGAGCCGAAGCCAGATGCTTAGCCAGTGGACTTTTATTTTAATGGAAGAACTTAGGTGCTTCACTTTTAGGATGGTTTATGGTTTGTGATTTAGGATGACCAATAGGTTTTATCTCTTACTGTGAGTTTGCTATATTATTTTACATTGCAGTTTTTTTGTTTGCTTTTTCTTGTTTTCTTTTTCCTTTTTTTTAAGCAGGCTCCAAACCAGCATGCGGGTTGAACTCATGATCTTGAGGTCACGAGTCAGATGCTCTACTGACTAAGCTAGCCAGGCGTTCCTATTCACTTTTTTCTTGCCATTGTTGATTTCAATTACTATGCTTTTAAATTCTTTTCTTGTTAGTTTTGAAGCTCCTCAAACTTTTTCACACAATATTACCTCTCCTCCAGCTTTCATGTCTCATATTATATTTACATGCTACGTCTCCTGGATTCAGTCTCTCAACTGTTTATCTTCTCACTCTTGCTTATTGTATCGGTACTTTTCTATTGGCTATAAAATGTTTTCTGTTTTGTACTTAACAATCTCAAGTTGTCCCACAAGTTATTCTGCTCTTCTTTAATCTAGTGAATTATTTGGAAATCATGTCCTCCTGAGATCCAGAAAAACTTTTTTTTTTCCTATGTGATAATTATATACTTGAATTTTCCTAAATGCATCTTCCACCTTTAAAATTAAAGCATCTGTCCGCATTGTCCAAAACCTTTACTTCATGTTCTGAGTGATTTTATTTACACTGTAAGCTTCTGCACTTGATCTTAGCCAAAAGGTCGAGAAGCGATACACTGTAAGCTTCTGAGTACCCAGAGATACACTGTTACTTTTCTCCTTTGACTTGGGGCTCAGATTCCCTTGCTCTGGAGTACCCTAAAAGGTGGATCCTAGCCAGTGGTAGAGGTGACTCGGTCATGACAAGCTGCAGCTGAAGAAGCAGGCATGTCCCCAGGTGGGAGATTTCCTTCTCTTCAAGCTCCTTATGTCCTTGGTGCGCAGAGAGGAGTAAGTCATTGGTCATTGTTCCTTTCCATCTTGGCCTCTTGTGAGTAATGGGAGATCAGGAATATGGGGGGGGCGGGGGGACAATGCTGACTCTTCCTAACGGTATCACAGACAACACTGCTTTCTACTCCTCACCTTCAGGCTCCCCAAACTTGGACTTTACACACTCACCTAGGGGCGCCAGAGTGGCTAAGTAAGTCAAGCATCTGAATCTTGGTTTCAGCTTAGCTCATAATCTCACAGTTGGTGAGTTTGAGCCCCGCATCAGGCTCTGAGCTGACAGTGTGGAGCCTGCTTGGGATTCTCTCTCTCTCCTTCTCTCTGCTCCTCCCCTGCTTGTTCTCTCTGTCTTTCTCTCAAAAATAAATAAACTTAAAAATAAATTAAAAATAAATAAAAGATAGACACCCAGCCACTGGAATAAAGCTTCTTGCAAATCATCTCAGTCAGAACTTAAAAACAATCTAATTCCAGACTTCCTCTTTTGAGCCAAGGAGCTGCTAGGGACTGGGAGGAAGGCTATGTTCCCTTTCTGTCTCCCCATCAAAAATTATCACACTTATTGGTGGCTTTAGGGCCACCAGTGAAGTAAGGTGACGTGGACAGTATTCATGGAGATACATTTCTATTGCGTCTCAGGCGTGTTTGTGCCATGAGAGGAATCTGCTTCCCATGGCCCGGTGATGCCTGTCCCCAGTTCTGAGCTAAAAATTCACCTGTGTTCACCTTTATAAATGCCAGCGTATTTCACAAACCTATTCTAACAGCATCGGTCTCTTTGTAACAAAACCTTCACATGTTATATCTCGGTTGAATCTGTTTTATTTTAAAATAAAAATATAATAAATTTGTCCTTGTAAGTTGCAAAGATTATCTAAAATTTAGATCTAATTAGCAAGCAAAACTTACATTTCATGGTGTTTTATAAAGACTTGAGTTCCCTCATTAGTATTCATGATTTGTAATAGATAAAAGGATAGAAGTGGCTGGACTTTAATTACGAAGCATCGTCCTCTGTGTTGGAGAATCTTGCCCTTTTCACATATAAATTGTTCATTATTATTACTAGATGCTCTTCATTTTTTCTGTCTTGATTTTCCCTCTCTAATCAGAGTTTAGCATCATGAGAATAGAATATTCTTTGGAATACATATGGTAATAATATTTTTTCTTTTATTAAAAATTTTAATCTTTATTTTTTGAGAGACGGAGAGCGAGCGAGGGCACACACACGTGGGGGAGGGGCAGAGAGGGAGGGAGACACAGAATCTGAAGCAGGCTCCAGGCTCCGAGCTGTCAGCACAGAGCCCCACGCAGGGCTTAGACTCATGTACTGTGAAATCATGACCTGAGCCAATGTCAGATGCTAAACCAACTGAGCCACCCAGGAGCCGCATGGCAATAATATTTTTAAAAGTCAGTCAACTAATTTAGATCTTTGACTAGCAAGAAAGGTTATCTATCAATTGAGAAAATAAACCTCATTTGAAAAAAACCTCAAAGATGTTAACGATGTTTTTCTACAGCATTGGAGAAACTCTTACTCCTAGAATGTTCCTAGTTTCCCTAAAGGTGACCTCCTTTTTTCAAAACTCCGTCTGATTTTTCTTGTGGAAACCGCTGAAATTATCTTGTACAAGAGTCATCTAAAGAGACTACTTTGATCAGCTTTTCATGAAACTTGCCTACCTAACTTCAAGTAACAGTAAATTTTTCATAGTTAAATGAAAATATGAAAGCACACTTTAAGAGCATTTTCAAGTCGGTGGAGCCCATGTTTGCATGTAGAGTGTGCTATGTTGTGCCTTCATAGGTTTCATGCTGGGGTTAGACATGATATTTTAAAATTTTTATTTATTTACTTTAAGAGAGAGACACTGCACACATGAACAGGGTAGGGCAGAGAGAGAGGGAGAAAGAGACTCTCGCGGTGTCTCCATGCTGTCCTCGCAGAGCCTGACGTGGGAATTGATCCCACAAACCATGAGATCATGAGCCAAAATCGAGTTGGATGCTTAACCCACTGAACCACCAAAGCGGCCCATGGGATTAGACCTGAATGACACATTACCTTTGTAACTTGACTAAAGTTTTCTAAAAACATGTCTCAATGAAGTCTTTTTCTGTGGTCAGCTTTTGATGTTCTGCTTTCTCCACTTCAACAATTTATCCCAGATGTCTTTCCTTCTTCGTCCAACTCTCGTGGCACCCAGAACATCCCACTTTTCTGCTTCAGGGCCACCAATTCTGATGTGTTGCCTCCATGCTTTCAGCTGATTGCTACGCCTGTTTCCTCTAGATTACATATCCCAGCCTCCTTTGCAGTTAGACTTACCAGGATGACTGGGTTCCCGCCTAGTGAATGTGAGCAAATTAACTCGCTTTGCTTCCTGGGCGGGCTCTTCTGCATAATCCTCTCTGGTTTTCCCTTTTTCCATGGCAACACTGGAAGCTTTATTTTGTTGTGGTTGTTGTTGTTTTTAATATATTTTTTAATGTTTTTTGTTTATTTTTGAGAGACAGAGAGAGACAGTGCGAGCAGGGGAGGGTCAGAGAGAGAGGGAGACACAGAATCTGAAGACAGGCTCCAGGCTCTGAGCTAGCTGTTAGCACGGAGCCTGATGCAGGGCTCGAACCCACGAACCATGAGATCATGACCTGAGGCGAAGCTGGACGCTTAACCGACTGAGCCACCCGGGGGCCCCAGGAAGCTTTATTTTGAAAACAGTGGGGACCCTATATAGAAGGAACTGGTATCTCTGAATCACTAATAGAAAGCCACTTTTCACAAAGCCCATGTGGACTTTATAGTTGAGAAATAATCTGTCATTTAAGGTAGACTAGATATGAGAATTTCACAGGTATATTTATACTCACCACAAATCCTCAACTTCTGTTACCTTCAAAATTCAATCCTCAATTCCATATTTTGTCCCTTAATAAAAGGTAAGAAGCACTGAAGAATTAGCTAAACTATTCTGTAATAAAGAGAATGCAGCTATCTTGTTAAAACACTTTCCTGGATAGAGAAAACTTCCTTCTCTTTTTCAGTTTCTAATTAATTAACTGCCTTCTGATAAGACTTTCAGAATGCTGGGAGATAAAAATCTGGCAAAGGGAGTTTTTCAAGGAGTCCCTATTTTTCTTTATTCTAATCATTTTAAATGATACCCGGATCTTACTCAGCTTTCTACTTTATGGGATTTTGCAGATCTGAGTCCTACCCTCAAGTGTTGTCAGGGGTAGACACACATTGTGATAAGAAAGGAAAAAAAGACATTCTAATCCATTTTATACCATTTGTGAGGAATTAATTACCTATGGCTAGTGCCAAGGACCAGTCAGAACTCATGACTCTGTGCTCAGTGGGCAAATGATTCTTCCTTTGCTATTTCCATCATTGTTGTTTGTTTAATTTTTAGGAAAACTCTAAGATTGCAACAGGCCATAACACGTCAGCAGACTTCTATTGAGAGAATTCTGTAGCATTCCATACTGCATTTATTGCAACTTGTATAAATTCTTTTTTTAGGGAGTAAATGCAGATTTTAGTAGGACTTGCCTCTAGTCACGACTTAGCTTTGCATTTTTTTCACTAGGCAGAGAAATATATCAAATTTATGGTCAGCATCAAAAGAATTCAGGCCTCTAAGCATAATCTCTTTGAGGATCTACTAGAATTGCTAGTATCATGTTAATATTCTACAGAATAAAGTCCACTAATCTAATTAAAATGGGCCTCATAGTTTAAAATCATTTTGCTTTCCAAAGGAAATTGTATTAGGACCCTCCAGGGAAACAGAACCAGTATATATGTATGTATAGAGATACAAATATGATTTATCATAAGGAATTGGCTGATGTGTTTATGGAGGCTGAGGAGTCCCAAGATCTGCAGTAGGCCAGCTGGCCATCCAGGAGAGGCGGTGATGTAGTCCTTGGAAGGCCTGAAATGATCCCCCCAATATGTGCAGTTAAAATCCATCACTGTAGGGGGCGCCTGGGTCGCTCATTCGGTTAAGCGTCCGACTCTTGGTTTCGGCTCAGGTCATGACCTCAGGGTTTCATGGGATGAGGCCTCACATGGGGCTCTGCATGGGCGTCAGAGAGCCTGCTTGGGGTTCTCTCTCCCTCTCTCTCTGCTCCTTCCCCGCTCATGGTGTCTCTGTCACTTCCAAATACATAAACTTTAAAAAATATTTTAAAAATCCACCACTGCACCTGATAAAAAGTTTTTTTATCTGGTGATGAGAACTTTTTAGATCTATTCTTTTAACAACTTTCAAATATGCGATACAGGGTTTCTTAGCATGGCCACCATGCTGTCCATGATACCCCAGGGATTTACTTATACCTGGAAGTTTGTGCCTCTGACCCCTTCACTCATTCTTCACCCTGCCCCACAACCACCATTGTGTTCTCCAAAGAGTTGGCTGTTGTTGTTTTTTAATGATCCACATGTAAGTGTGACCACCCGGTATTTGTCTTTCTCCGTCTTATTTCTCTGTCTGCATCCAGGTTGTCACAAATGGTAGGATTTCCTTCTCCTTTATGGCTGAGTCATACTCCCTTGTGTATATGTGCCACCTTTTATTATCCATCCATCTTAAGTTTTCATGTCTTGGCTGCAGTGAACTTGGAAGTGCACTTATCTTTTTAAGATAGTGAGTCTATTTCCTGCAGATAAATTTGCAGACGTGGAATTACTTCTTTTCGAGAACCTCCATACTGTTTTCCTCGGTGCCTGTACCACTTTACCATCAACAGTGCACGAGGGTTTCCTTTTCTCCACATCCTCATGAACACTTGTTATTTCTTGTCTTTTTTTTTTTTACGATGTTTATTTGTTTATTTAATTTTGAGAGAGAGACAAAAGAGAGAGAGGGGGAGACAGAGAATCCAAAGCAGGCTCTATCTCCAGCTGTCGGCACAGAGCCCAATGCAGGGCCTGAACTCACGAACTGTGAGGTCGTGACCTGACCCGAAGTTGGAAGCTTTACTGACTGAGCTACCCAGGTACCCTGTTTCTTGTTGATGATAGTCATGCTGATAGATATGCGCTGATACTTCCTTGTGGTTTTGATTTTCAGGCCCCTGATAATGTGTGATGTTACGTATCTTTTCATGTTCCTGTTGGCCATTGGTATATCTTCTTTGACAATCTTTTTTTTTTTAATCAATCTTTTTTATTATGGCCAATCTTATAAGTGGAAGGTGGCACATTAGGATACTTTATATTTGCATTTCCATTTTCACTAAAGTTAATTTAATCATGCTCTTATGTTTAAAAGCAAAGTCTTCATATTTTTTTGTCAGCTGTTGCTACAATTTGCTCACTTAAGAAAATGGAATCACTTGCCTCTTTTGTGTTATATTTGAAGTGCTCTCTCTCTCTCTCTACCTAAATTTATTCTGTGTCTGGAGTATGGGTTGAAATGTACTTTCTCAGTTTGTCTCTGAGTTTACTCAGAATGGTGCTTGCCATATAGAAGAGTATTTTTATTGAATTGAACTTTCATCTTTCTTGCATTTGTTGGTTTTGACTCACTTGAGGATTCCTTTAAAAATGTTGACATGCACCCAGTGGAATATATCTTACTTGTTCCTATGGGGCCCAGTATGGCCATATTACTCAATACTTGTCAACGAAATATAATTGTGGGAATTGAGTGATGCTTGCCGTAAAGGAATTAACTCATAGGGCCTCTTTGCCTGTCAGCTTTTTATTTATTCCTTCCATCTGGAATGTAGATGTGACGGCAGAAGCTTCTAGCAGTCCTCTTGAACCCGGAGATGATCTTGAGAATGGAAGTTATTTGTTAAATGTGATTGAGCCAAAAGGTGGGCTAAGCCTCAATTCTTTTATACCCACCCACCCACTACATTCCTATACGCAAGTTCCCTTAGGCTTAGATTTCCCCAGAGCCTAAGGAATTTATTTAAAAAATAAAAAACAGAAACATAGACAATGCCCATTAAAATCTCAACAAAATTTCCCTGGTAGACACTTTAAATCAGTTCCATGGTGGAAAGCTTTGGAGGTCTTTGTTTTCATTGCCTGCTACTCTCCCCAGGCATAATTTCTAGCTCTGCTGTTTCAGAACTGGAGGCAGGAACAATGAATGACCTGCTTCTTTAGAACAGACCTCTTGGGGGTGTCAGGGTGACTCAGTCGGTTAAACATCTGGCTTCTGCTCAGGTCATGATCTCACGGTTCATGGGTTCCAGCCCCGCGTCTGGCTCTGTGCTAACAGCTAGCTCAGAGCCTGGAGCCTCCTTCAGATTCTGTATCTCCCTCTCTTTCTGACCCTCTCCTGCTCACGCTATCTCCCTGTCTCTCAAAAACAAATCAAAAACATTAAAAAATAATTTAAAAAAAAGAGCAGACCTCTTGCTTTATGAGCAAAGCATTGAGTGTGGCAGTGGCCTCTGCTCTTCCTGGCTTCCCTTTCTGAGCTTCAAGCCTCTGCCCTGTGACCCAGCTGCGGAAATCTGGTCCTCAGTATTCTCAGATTGTCTTTATGAGTGGAAGCTGGCTGGAGGAGGGGCCCTCCAAACTCTCACCTGTTGTCTCTTGGAATTGAGTCTTTGCAACACAGAGCTGGGAGGGGGGTGAGGAATGCCGGCGATCTTCTCTTCCTGGGGATAGACCCCAGTCCTTGGCTGGGAGCTGGGAAGAGAGAGGGCTGCATTTTCTAGGCCTCACAGATCCCGGTGAAACTCGTCATAGCTGGCGTGGGGTAGAGCCTAAAACGCCTGGCCCAAGTGCCACAGGACTCTTACTCTTCTGACAGAGATTTAATAGGTGACTGAGTAAATGTTTCCTAAATTTCTGCCTGCCCTAAGGGCAATTTCCTGAGCCTCAGTGGTTGTTTGTTTGTTTTTGAATAATTCTCACCAGCTGTGTTTCACTGGGGAGGGATCTGCAGAACAACTCATGCAGGCGGTCACAAGTCACCGCTTTTCATCTTTTGTTCTTAATATTTCATTTTTACATAATTTTATTCACTTTCCTAAATGTATTCCCTATGTGTCTTACTGTTTTGGGGGGATATACATTTTCTTTGTATTCTTTTAATTTTCCCTTTATTTATCTAATACTTTTTTCTTTCTTTTTTTTAACATTTATTTATTTTTGAGGGAGAGGCAGAATGAGGGCAGGGAAGGGGCAGAGAGAGAGAGGCTGAAACTCACAAACTATGAGATCATGACCTGAGCCAAAGTCAGATGCTTAACCGACTGAACCACCCAGGCCACCCCTCTTAATAATTTTTTTCTACTTAATTCTAGGTTTTAACAGCTCATCTGTTATTTTCTCCTAGATTTTCTTAAATTGTTTTAACTTTTATTTATTTTTGAGAGACAGAGACAGAGCATTAATAGGGGAGGAGCAGAGAGAGGGAGACACAGAATCTGAGGCAGGCTCCAGGCTCTGAGCTGACACAAAGCCGAATGTGGGGCTGGAACCCACAAACTGTGAGATCGTGACTGAGCTGAACTCAGATGCTTAACCACCTGAGCCACCCAGGTGCCCTTCTCCATAGATTTTTTTTAATCTCATCATATGGATGACTAATGCAGTAAGTTATTTTTAAATAATATTCATAGTAAAATATTTGACCTAGGATTTTACCTATTTCTTGACTTCAAGAAGTTTGTTTTTGTTTCGTTTGTTTCTTTGGGTTTTCTGTCCAATTTTCTTGTATTCTTTTTATATAGACCTTATGATGTTACATACTTTTTAAAAATTTCTAATTTGTGACAGAGCACAGTTGTTTTCTCAATTTTTGGCCTGTGGCTTATGTGTAGGAGGAATCGAGGTCATGTATTGGTCTAGAAGGAATTTTCTTCATAACCTCCTTTTGTGTGAGTTCCTTTAATTTTCACGGCCTCACCAATGAAATTAAGAGACTTGTGGGAATTTAAACAGTGGAAAATTTCTCTTCTCCCTCAATGCCTCAGAGAGAGAATGCTTCCTGCAACTATGGCTGTTTCTGGAGAATTTCTCATCTTTGCTTCTTAGAACGAAATTCATTGTAGAAAATGTCCCGTGGCCAACTTGTACATTCTCTTCCTGCAGGGAAGAGTTCGTTTCACTTCTCAGGGGTACGTGCCTCACCTCTAAGAAAGGCACTCTCTGGACTCCTCTGTGATCTGACACCCCAGATTTCTCTCTCTGCTCCCATTTCTCCTACCCCTGCCCGATATTCAGTGATTTTGTGTAACCATGAACCTATTTCCTTCTTTGTGATTTTTTTTTTAATTTTCTTAATCATATCAAAATAAAGTCAATGCTTTTGTATGCTGTTCGGGAATAAAGGGAAAAGGCTACTGTCTTCAAACATCAACTTTTAAAGATTGTTGTGAAGTGGTACTAATGATGAGGCTGTTTGCATGTCTGTTAAGCATATATGTCTAGATAGGTAATAGAGATCATTCTTTCCAAAAAGACCCCATTTTTACATGTAGAAAAGTTCAGACCCCTCTGTCAGTCTCCCGACCCCTCCCCCCAGTGCACCCCCTACACAGTGTTAAAATATTTTAGTTATAGATGGCAATACACTGGAAGTAATTGTTCTGCCACAGCTCATGGGTAGCTTTTTAATTAAAGATATAGGCACGTGAACGCCCTGGGAATTCTTTCATGTATGAACTAACAGAACGATAAATTCACGCACAGTGCTGAGAGCTGCGGTATTTGGATTATACAGCTCATTTTGTTTTAATATTTAAATTCATCCAGTCTCTCTGTCTCCCTCTCTTTCTATTCCCTTTCTTTAGCTTTCTCTCCTTCCATCCTTCTCCTCTAAGCGTTCTCAGGGATAGCCCCCTAGTGTAGATCAGCTCTTAGCAACACTGCCAGATACCGCCTTCAGCTGGTATGGTTCCTTCTAGGCCCTCTCTCACGTGTGAGCATCAGCAGAGAATCAAAACATCGTCTGTGCAGACAGAAAAAAAAAAGTTATAGTCATCATAGGTACACAGATTAATATAAAATCATAGCTTACAAGTGAAACAGCCCCACTGTAAAGGCTATATAATTAAAAATATATGACATTCCAGAAAAGGCAAATAGATACATTTAAATGATCTGTGATTACCAGAGACTTGGAGATGATCCGAGGATTTTCAAGGGAGGTGAAATTATTTCTGTGACACTGCCATGATGGTATATGACACTATGGATTTGTCAGAACCCATAGAACTTTATAGTATAAAGAGTGAACCTTAATGTTTGCAAATTTTTAAAACATCCTTTAGGAGAAGGGTGCCTCGGTGGCTGATTCGGTTGTGTGTCCAACGCCTGATTTCGGCTCAGGTCATGGCCCTGGGGTGGTGGGATGGAGCCCTGCGTTGGGCTCCGCACTGAGCCGGCTTGAGATTGGCCCTCATCCTCCCTCTCTCCCTCTGGCCCTCCCTCCCCTCTCTCTCTGAAATAAAATAAAATGAAAATCATTATTTAAAAAATGCTTTAGAGGTCAGGGGATCCCAGGAAAGGACACCAACAAGAAAATCTGTGTGTCAAATATATAAAACAACCTCCCTGAGGGTTGGGCTAGAAAAGATGCTGATCCAAGCAACATTGGAAATAAATGCAGTCTATAAGATTAAAGACAAATGAACCTATACATAAACCTGTATCCTCGCTGATAAAACTTCCCCCTGGGGATATGCCTACACCGGTTAGGTATCATTATATTTGTATAATGCAGTTATACAATTAAGTAAATGTTTGATGAAGGAAGGAGCCAGTTTTCTCATTGTTGGACTAGAAGGTAAGAGATAAAATGCGGGAGGATTAGAATGATCTATGTGGTAATAGAATACAGTCAGAAACATCAGAAGGAAGTCACAATATATATATACTAATGGTGGCATACAGAAACCTTTACAAATACACACATATACGTGAGTTAGTAAAGACATAGAAATTTCTGGAAGCAACAGTACCGTGGTATCAATGAACACAATCAGATCCCCAGCCTGACTTTCTAATACTTTCCCAACGAAAGGTTCTAAGACCCTTTGGAGAAATTGCTGCTTGTAAGACAGGGGCAAGAATACACAAGATATGCCCGAAACATCTTGTAGTGCCAGAAAGGAGGAAGTACTTAAAATCAAAGCTGAACATTCCGCGTTAAATATGAAGAGTTCCATAATTATGTTTGCCAAGGACATTTTTTTCGACGCGGAAGAAAGATGTTTATAATCATTGAACATGAAGCAGGGTTCTCCTATTGCATTGTGTCCCTTAAAAATGGGGAAGACATACTTCTGGGTGCAAAAAATTATGACATAGTTCTGCAAATGTTAAATATATTAGGGGTTTTTCTAATTAAGAAGTTTGAATCCCTTCCTCAAGTTCATTGACATTTCTCTACTGTAATTCTGGTTGTTTTCTTTTTGATATTTCTCCTGTCTCTTTGTGAGGCCATTAAAGGCATTGAAAACACCTTTTTTCCATCCTGGCTAGTTGGGCACCGTGACCCCGGAACAAAGACCCTGTCTCCATCAGACTCAGGCTGTCTCAGCCGAGAAACCGTAAGCTCTAGGTGTTTACCATCTTGTAGGCAAGGACACAGAACTGTTTCCCAAACATAATGCAGCTGGTGCTCACTAACAGTTTAGACGAGAGAAAGCAGATAGATGCCCCGCTGTGCAGCTGACGGGCTAGGTGTCCACGATTTTGGAGACAATGTGTTAGTGCGGGTTAGGAAGAGAGTATTTACGTCTATTATTGATGTAAAATCATTTCCTTAAGAAAGCTGAAGCGCCATACACGTAGAGTAAAAAAGGTGAGGGAATAATTGCTAAATGTGAGGGTTTATTTGAGGAGAGTAATACAGAAGTGGTCTTTTTTCCCTAAGCGTAATGAAATTTAAACCTATTTCCACTGTATGGGACTAAAGATAGAAACTGCTGAGCAAGAGACAGGCCTTAGCAAGAGGCAGCTGCAACACACACACACACACACACACACACACGTCCTACCGAGGCCGTTCTTGGGTGACAAGGAATTGGAAGCAGGAATGTGGCAGGGTACATTGGGGGTGGTTCACCAAAGGAGATGAGCAGGTCTACCCAGTGTTGAAGGTATATGAAGGTTGAGAAACAGGGTTTTTGTTTTTTTTTAATTTAATGTTTATTTATTTTGAGAGAATGAGTGTGTGAGCAGGAAAGAGTCAGAGAGAGAGAGGAAAACAGAACCCAAAGCAGGCTCCAGGCTCTAAGCTGTCGGCACAGAGCCCAGCGCGGGGCTTGAACTCATGAGCCTTGAGAGCAGGACCTGTCAAGCGCTTAACCCACAGAGCCACCCAGGCCCCCTGAGAAACTAGTCGTTTAATACCCTTTAACTCTAAGAAGAATCTCTCCAATTTAATGAAGCATTCGAGGGAGGGACAGTATATTCCTAAGAATTTACACTTATGTCAGGCTCTGTATCGGTTTTTGTGGGATGGCTAGTACTGTGGCGGAGTCGCCGTGCTCTTTGCAGGAAGCACTGTGGTGAGCTGACAAGTATTGTAGACGTTCATGCAGAGGCTCCATTAGAAAAGCCTCAAATGCCTAATTAATAGTTAAGACCTTTGAAACGTGTCAGTGTCTTCCCAAATTCAGTTTGTAATGATACTCTAATAATTAATTTCTGTGGCTGTGATTAAAGTATTCCTGACAAACAAGGGTACTTTAGAAATTACATATAAACAGTGAGTAGACTCCTTCCTGGAAAGAATAAAAGAGGAGAGGCAGGTAGCCCTCATGACCCTAATAGGTAATATCACTTCTCTATCTTTTGTGTTTAATTTTTTTAATTTAACATTTTTTATTTGTGTTTGAGAGACAGAACATGAGCAGAGGAGGGGCAGAGAGAGAGGGTGATGAGTATCGGAAGTAGGCTCCAGCACAAAGCCTGTTGTGGGGCTCGAACCCACGGACCATGAGATCATGACCTGAGTCAAAATTGGATGCTTAACTGACTAAGCCACACGGGGACCCCAACTTTTCTATCTGTTTTAGAAGACTTCTTTCTTACAGCATATATCAAAGTAATACCGCATATAATCCTCAAAATTAAGTCTGTGTTTTACAACTTATCTCGGAGGTCCTAACATTTGTCTTCCAACTCGTTATGACTTTCTCAATAAATTTTAGATAAATCACACCTTAATTCAATATTAAACCCTGTAATAAATCCTTATTAAAGGGTAGTGCTGTACTGGAATTCCTGATTTAAATCTAGTCCAAAGATTCAGGAAATAGATTTCTATGCTAAGGAGATGAGCTTACAGTGAGGAATGTAATATTCTTTTTAGGATTTCAATTTTGTGATAGAAAAGTAAAGAAGTTTCAGTCTCTATAAAATGGAGGCCGAAGACTGAACACTAACATAGTGAGCCAACTTGCTGAATAAATTCATGAAATAAGTCGAATGCATTCTTCAGTAGGTGTCTAACTTGGCAATGCCCTAATTACACTGTACACCCTTAATGCCCACATCAGAGCCCTGCTGGACTGATTAAACAGATATCTGAGCTCTTGTGTTCGGTGGGATCAGATACATGATAGCAAATCATGTCCAAGACCTTGAGTTTTAGATCACCTGTCCATTTTCACATAAATTTAGCGTAGGCTTTAGCTTTTAAATATACTGGGGCATTGGGGTGGCTCAGTGAGTTAAGCATCTGACTCCTGGTTTTGGCTCAGGTCATGATCTCACAGTTTCATGAGTTCAAGTCCTAGGTTGGGCTCTGAGCTGCCAGTGCAGAGCCTCCTTGGGATTCTCTCTCTCTCTCTCTCTCTCTCTCTCTCTGCCCCACCCCCAACTTTTGCTATTTCTGCTTGTCAAAATAAATAAATAAATAAATGTTAAAAAATTAAAAAAGAATGTAACACCAACTACATTTCTTCACTCATTAAAATTTATCATTTATTATAGTACATTGATCCCAGATGGCTTGGTTTATGGTCGACAATTGTAATGCAGAATTAAAAATTAAAATTTCTGGCTTAATGGTTCTTTTCTTTTTCTTTCTTTCTTTCTTTCTTTCTTTTTTTTTTTTTGATGTTGACTTATTTTTGAGAGAGTCAGACTTTGAGCAGGGGAGGAACAGAGATAGAGAGGACCCCGAATCTGAAGCAGGCTCCAGGCTCTGAGCTGTCAGCACAGAGCCCGACGCAGGGCTCGAACTTGGGAACAGCGAGATCATGACCTGAGCTGAAGTCAGTCGCCTAACCAACTGTGCCACCCAGGCGCCCCTCTGGCTTTCCATTTTCATTGTACTTTGATTGGAATATTATCACATAAAGCATTTGAATCAATTGACTTCTAATACCTCAGTGTTATATTTCTGTGGACAAAAATTATTCTGGAAACACGCAGACTTCTTATGGAGAAGAGTCAAACAGCATCACATTCTGTTATTCCTTTTAGTTTTATCTACTTATATATGGAAATTAACTGCAACAAATGAAAGATACAAGTAGGATTCTGAAAACATCATATCAGAACCTGACATTTACAAAGTTCAGCTTTACAGTGAGGCTGTGCCAATGTGTTTATTCAAGGCTTCTGACTAGTCACAGAGCTCTTGTATTTAAATGTATTCCGCCACGTTGGTAATCAGTGTGTATAAAAGGAAAACCGTTCTTTATTTTGATAGTGTACTTACCAGTTCTTAAATGTTCTGTTCTAAACAAGTTTATGTTCTCTTAATGAATTGACTCCTGACTTTTGAGTCTGGGACTATGTCACCATATTCAGGTGGAAAATATGTATCCACATGAAGGGACCCCTCTCTGTGAACCCACACTTCTTTCACCTTCTTCTATATTATAGGTATCTGCAAGTGTTGTATCTATATGTATATATAGGTAATATATAATATGTAATATATAGTATATATGTGATGTATACATGTAGCATAGATTTATATATACACATATGCATGTATTGGTAGATGATAAAACACATTTAATGAGTAAGAATGAGTAAAGTGGTTTAGGTTTTTAAATTTTATTTATTTATTTATTTATTTAAGAGAAAGAGAGAATGAGTGGGAGAGGGGCAGAGAGACAGAGAGAGAGACAGAGAGAGAGAATCTTAAGCAGGCTTCTTGCCCAGTGCAGAACCCAAAATGAGGCTTGATCACATGACCCTGGGATCACACCCTGAGCTGAAATCAAAAGTCAGACACTTAACTGACTAAACCACCCAGGTGACCCTAGTTCAGGGTTTTTTTTGGGTTTTTTTTTTTTGGTTTTTTTTTTCAGATAAAATATTTTGCTCAGTATTTGGAGTCATGTAACTCTAGATACAAAAGTTGCTTTAAGGCACGTGATCTGTGAACCAGTTTTAGGTGAAAATAAAACAGACCTTTGCAGTAAGAGAGTGTTGGAATTCTATTTCTTCTTTTACTCTTGGGAAGTAAAATAGGAGGGAAATATGGAGGGAAACAGAATGAAGGCTCGTAGCGTAATTTAGGTATTTTTATCTTGGTGATAGTTTTACCCAGGTTTTACGATGAATTATAACCTTCTCTTTTTCTTTGCCATTGACTTAGTAATTCAGACCATAGAGACAGACATGGGCTTTTCATAGAACTGCTTGGTCCGCCTTTGAGGAAAGTGCTAAATCTCCCTGACCTGATAACCCCTCACTAACTGCAATATGAAACAGCCCACATCCATGAACGGGAGAATTAGCTTCTTTGGGTCAAAACCCATTTAAATCCATTGAGATATAATATCCTTTCCAGTTTATAAATGAGAAGTGTTTAACCAATTAAGGGATATCATCGCCATGTCATCCTTCACCGTTTGAAAATGACAAACCAGGGAAGTTAATCCTAATGCAATCAGGGATGGTTGGTTTCATCTTGGATTAGTGAGACATAATGCAAATCAGTGAGGATCCAAGGGAAGTTAATGAAAGAATTCCACTTAACAAGAGAAAAAAATGAACGACAGCTTCTTAAATACTCATTTTAAAGTAACCAAGTTATAAACTATTTTAGCTACTTTACTTCAAAACACTCATAACAATAATAACCACGGTTTATGCCAACCTTCTTATATGCTAATCACAGTGCAAGGCAATGGTGATATTACCATATATAATCCTCATGACAGTCTCATAAATGGAATACTTTCATCCCCATTTGCATGCAAGGACAATAAATCTTGAGCTAAATTACTTACCCAAGATCATCCAAGTGGCAGAGAAAAAAAGAGAAACAGATCTCTGACTTCAGCAGAGACTCCGTGACTTTGCCATCTATTGCTTCTGTGGGTCATCTTTCCTCTGTCTTTTTTCTCCTCCACTCTGGTGCATTTTCCACTTGTGGATCCAGAAAGTCCATAGTGTGGGAGTCCTGTCCCACTTGGTATTTTCTGCTACTGCTTTTGCTTATAAACATGTATTTCCCTAAATATAGGAGGGGCTAGAGCAAATCGTTCATTCATTCATTTACTCAGCAGTCATGTCAATCATTTAATCTCTGCCAGTACTCTGTTTAAGTGCTAATGATAAAATTGTGAATAAATAAATTATCTAAGAAGGAAATAATTATAATTACTTTTAAGTTAAGATTATATAGCTTTGTGTCATTAAAACAATTTTTCCATTTGCTTTTCTCTAAGTGTCAGTACCACAGAAACACGTGTCTTCAAATATTTTGGCAAATCTTTTGGTTGGAAGAAATTTCCCTCAGTGCGTTTGCATTCCAATAATCTTAAATTTTAGTTACAAAATAATTTTAGATTTTCTCCAGTCAATGTGACTTCTTTGTTAAACAAATTACTCGAAAGGACCACTGAACTCCTTAATCTGTTAGTATTTTTGCAAAGATTGAACTAGCTGGAAGTAATTTTGTAATGCCTGCATCAGGCTCTGTGCTGACAGCATGGAATCTGCTTGGATTCTCTCTCCCTCTCTCTCTGCCCCTTCCCTGCTCTTTCTCTCTCTTTCTTTCAAAAAGAAAATAAACATTAAAAAAAGAAAAAGAAAGTTATTAAGTGAAGACTGTGGTGATAAATAGAGGAAAAAATGTCTTGAATTGAGTAATGTAGTTATTAAACAGTAAGATGCAGTGATATTTGGAAAATTTTATCATTCCTTGAGTCTGTTAATCAAGTTACATACTCACAATGTTCATATTTTTATGAGCACTTGTTTTATTTGTCTTACAATCTCAGAATAACTTTCCTACACCTTAAAAATGATAACCTGGAAGAGAAATTTATTATAGTGGCTGGTTGTTTTAATTACATCCTTAGACTTTTGTATCAGAAGTAAGTCTATTTCTACTCTGTTCCTGTGTTTCATCTGGTGAAGTAAAAATACACAGCCTTTCATTTACTAGTTTAGGTTGTCAGAAATATGCAGGCAGCAGCAAGGCATATTTTACAGAGACCCTCGATAATTTTCAAATGGTGAAAAACAAAAAAATGAAGAAATTTTAAGAATACATAACATTCAGGTTTCCAATGTAGTTCTAGACTATAAATTAAAACTTTACAATTGACAATCTTATGTTTGGATTTTAAATTCCAGAATTTTTTTTTCATTTGCTTTAATGTAGTGTTTGTTCTCTCTCATCTCTGGCTTCATAGAATCAGGTTGCTGTAAATCTGAGGAATGTTAGATCTTAGAATTCAACTGTCTTCCTGAATTCGTATACCTATTTTTGTTTTATAATTGTATTAGTTTTCAATGCTGCTGTCACAAATGACCACAAACTTAGTAGGTTCAAATAATATATGCTTATTGTCTCATAGTTCTATAGTTTAGAGTCTGGTGGGCTTAGCTGTTGCTTCTTTTATTTATTTATTTATTTTTGAAAGACAGAGACAGACAGATCATGAGCAGGGGAGGGTCAGAGCCTGGAGCCTCTGAGCTGTCAGCATAGAGCCCAATGCGGGGCTCGAACCCACGAACTGTGAGATGGTGACCTGAGCCGAAGTTAGATGCTCAACCGACTGAGCCACCCACACATGCCCTTTAGCTGTTGTTTCTGATCTCGCTCTTTATAAGGCCAAAATCAAGGCACTAATCATCTGGGCTCTCATCTAGAAGCTTCCAGGATCATTCAGGTTGTCAGCAGAAAATGTTATATGCACTTGAAGGGCATTGATCCTCATTTTCTTGTGGCTGTCAGCTGGGAGCTGCCCTTGATTCCTAGAGATCTCTCTCTGTCTCTTCATTGCACATGGGTGTGTGCCGTGAAGGCTTATCAACTGTTCCCCCCCACTTGCAGTCTTTCTCACATCCCTTTCTGCCACATACCATTTGTTCCCAGACAGAGAATGTTGTCTTTTAATGGCTCATGCATTTAGTTTAGTCCCACCTGGATAATCCAAGATATCTCTATATTTTACATTCGTTATCTTAATTACATGTACTAAGTCCTTTTTTGAGGGCGCTTGGGTGGCTCAGTCAGTTGGGCATCCGACTTCGGCTCAGGTCATGATCTCAGGGCTCATGAATTCAAGCCCTGCATTGGGCTCTGTGCTGAGAGCCTGGAGCCTGCTTTGGATTCTATGTCTCTTACTCTGTCTCTCTGCCCCTCCCCTGCTCACACTCTGTGTGTCTCTTTCTCAAAAATGAATAAACATCAGTCTTTTTTCCAGGTAACATAATATATGCACGTTTTCTAAGAATAAGGATATGGGCATCTTTGAAGATCATTCATCTGCATACGGCAACAGTGCACTATTTTTTCCCACAACTTAATATCCCTAAGATGGGATGAATTTTAAAATCAATAGTATATCATAATGTTATAGGCAGGAATTTTTCCTGCCATATATAATATATATATGTATATAACAATACACATTAACATGATTTGTTAAAATCTATGAAATATAATTTATTTCACGCTAACCTTAAATATCATGTAAACACATATAGAGCTACCAGAATTCACGAATTTTTTAAAAATCTCAGTAGGAAAATAGATAGCTGAAAAGAAATCTTAATAGAAAATACATGTACAAACACTTGAAGTATACTGGAAATCAAATAAATTTACCTTAAAAGTAGCTTCAATTTTTCACCTATCAAACTGTAAAAATTTTGAGTACAAAATTTTTATTGTTCATGAAGGAAATAGAGTAGGTGGTAAAAACAGTTTTGGAGGCCAATTTTGTAATATATTTCATAAGATTTAACTCTTCAAATATAGTAACTCTAGGAATTTTTAACCATGGAAATATTCAAAGATCTGCACAAAGACTAATGTATATTTATTTCACATACACACACAGCTATTTGATTTACAATAATGAAAAATTTTTTAAAATCCTATTGTCAAAAAAAAAAAAAACCAAACTAGTGTATGTAAGCACTTGCTTAAACGCACACTTGCTGGGCCAGTAAAAGTAATGCCGTGTCAGGATCTCTAAAAAGACAGGAAAATCTGCATGATAAACCAAATGAGGAGAGTAGCCTATACAACGGTAGATAGTTTTGAGGAAGAAAAAAAACCAAGCAAACATTGATTTTCCATACCTTTTGCCAATTCAGGTGGAAGAAGTGTGTATTTTTGATCACTGGCTAATAACTCCACTCCTGCTCTGAAACCTACTCCCTTCTGGGCTTCCTTTCTTGGAAAGGATTTCTGATTTCTGGGTTCTCATCTAGAAGCTTCCAGGATCTTTTTTTTTTTTTTATTCCCAACTTCTACTCCTGTCAGTATTTAACAGTGTCTTAGTCACTACAGGAAGATATGTATGTACATACATAAGTGCATATACAAATAATAAAACCCATGCTGTCTAAGCAGTGTGTGGGGGAAATAGGTTCCACTTACATAAATGGGTTAGAAAAAAGCTTAGGGTGGAAAGTTGCCACCAAGGGTGAAAGTGCTGGAGGCTAGCTAGCAAGATACTGTAATGAGATCACAGTAAAATTAATTTCTATCTGAGGGCTGTAGACCTTGATCACAAACTCCACTTGCCCCCCAGACCCTTTGCTTCTTACACACACAAGTTTATGATTACTATCTGATTCTTTTCTCCATGTTCACGTGTGTAAGATCTTGTTTTCTTCACATTCACCACATGGGTAGTACCTTGTGAGCTCAATAAATAAGGAGATGAAACCCTCTTCATGGCCTTTGTCTCCTCCCAGACATTAACCTCTCTCATATTCAATTCTGCATCTGCTCCCTTGCTGGACAAGAGAGAACTTCAGACTCATAGTCTGTGACAGTAGAGCATCCTGTCTCCTTTTTTTGTTTTTCTTCTTTCTTTTTTGTTTTTTTGATCATGGTTTAGAATTTATATTTTACTTTCCAGGTTTTATTCTGTGTATCCTTCAGCTCACTTCAGTGAATCCACAATACAAAATACTATGCATTTAATCAACAAATAGTTTCGAGCATCTTTTGAGGTCCAGTTCCATGTTTGTATAATATGGAATGACTTATAAATAGGGCAATATATCTGCAGTAATGCTCAGAGATGGAAAATACATAAAATGATCAGCTGCTGACAAGTACAATATAGAATGCTAAAGTAGGTTTGCCACAGAAAGTGACTAAGAGGTTACTCATTTCCGTATTCCAAGACAGTTTAATTTAAGCTAAAATATTAATTATTAGAAAGTGTAGCAGTGAAACCAATGGGAAGAGAAATTTAGATAGACATTATCCCAGATTCTAAGAAGTTGGTTACCTAGTAGAGGAAACACTGTGGAAGTAGGGAATAGCTGAGGGAAATATCCTAGATAAAGAATGATGTTCAAGTGATTGAGATATGTAAGAAGAACAATCTGAGTGAAATATATTGTCCTGGAGAGAGAGAGAGTAGTTGAAGAGACCAGTAGAGGTCAAGGTATGTGGGAGTGGTATTTTATAAAGGGAAATACACAGTATAGTGCAAATATTTGATGTTTTTGTTGTTGTTTGTTTGTTTGTTTTTTCTTAAGGATTGGTTGTGTTTGGCATGTAGAAATGGATTGTGGAGGCAGAAGATCTGCCAGGAAGCTCTTGTAGGACATGGTAGTTATTGTAGTGGCCTGATCAGGGACGTAGAGAATTTCATTGACACAGGACATGTTTAAGAGACAGAATTTCTTTTGTGTTCAAGAGGAAGGGATGTGAATGATCAGGTAAGGATAGGAGATTGTGCTGGAACAGCGGGAATGGTAACAGTCAACTTTTCTAAGATGTCTTTGGATTCTAACTTTACCATGGATTTGAAATGTTTCAGGTAAAGGCCATTAATACTGTTTTAAATTTTAAATCCAGTTAAGAATTCTGAGTCCTTTCCTCCCTGGACCCCTCTGTAGCTTTTAGCACATAAAATCACGCTCTCCTTTGGTTTTATGTCTCTGCCATTTATCTCATTTCCCTTTATGGGTCTTCTGCTGCTTCTCAACCCTTAATTGTTGGGATTCTTTCCCCTAGTGTTTCTTCATTATTCAACCCACAGTGCCTTCTGAATATCAATTCTGAGAGCTTCTCATGTGTGTTCCCAACCCAGTTATAATTCTCATGACAGCTTTGTCTATGTACTATACTACCTTCTAAACACCAGTGATTTTAAGTGCTGGAAGCATATCAATAACCCAAATTCTCTTTCTCTATGTCCATATTATGCTATTTCTCTGTAATTCCTTATTTTAAGAATACCCCCACCATCTACAGTGGGCTTGTGGTAAATTGAATTTTTAGTCTCAGTTGCTTGCTGCCCTGGATTATTATAACATGTACACACCCTTGTCATGGCTTCCTGGTGGGTACACTTCTTGTTCATTGCCATACGACTTGATTTGGCCAGGGCAGTGGTGGTATGTAATACACAATTTAAGGTTTAAAGGCCATTGGATGGATATCTTATGACTCTACCTTTCTTGATAAGAAGATAGGTGCTTCAGGTATATGTTAGTCCAACGAGGATGGAGACCGGTGGAGCAGACTTGGACCCAACGTGTAGTGGTGTAGAGGCAAGTGCGGTTGTGCTAGGCTAGTGTAGAAACAGCAGCAGTGGCATGAACAGGAAAATGATTGTGTCCTGTGCACCAGTGAGATTTAGTGGCTCTTCTTTTGCCAAAGCTGTCACACAAAGCTTAAATGAGAGACATGGTAGCCATCCCTGACCCTTCTTCCTCTGTTGACAGTCACAGGGAGTAATGTTTAAATCTTAACTCTTTTGTTTTCTTGATATCTCTTATAATTCTCATGACCCCTCTATGACCTCAAATCCCTTACCATCTTTTGACTGAGTTACTCTATATTTTATTATTGATTCCTTCTGTGTTAACATGGTCGTCTCCCAACCCCTTCTCCTCACACTTGCTAGAATGGTCTTTCTTAAAAGACACACTGATCAAGTTCTAGTGTTTACAGTTCTTCAGGAACCACCCATAACCAAACTGTAGGTATAAAATCCCAATTACGTACCTCGCCCTGAATCTCATAATCT
The DNA here is from genome assembly GCA_004023785.1 of Mungos mungo. Lineage (NCBI taxonomy): Eukaryota > Metazoa > Chordata > Mammalia > Carnivora > Herpestidae > Mungos > Mungos mungo. Next base: position 223,664 of record PISW01002063.1, read on the forward strand.
GGCCTTCCCCCAACTCTGTACCCTTATTTCTTACACAGTCCCTCATTCTTACCTTGAACTCCTGTACCACCCTAATCACTTCCATTTTATTTGTTTGTTTATTAACGTATTTAATGTTTGTTTATTTTGAGAGGGAGAGAGAGGAAGAGCACAAGCAGGGGAGGATCAGAGAGAGAGTGAGACACAGAATTTGAAGCAGGCTCCAGAATCTGAGCTGTAAGCACCAGGCCCAACATGGAGCTCGAAATCATGGACCATGAGGTCACAACCTGAGCCAAAGTCAAGAGTCAGATGTTCAACCAACCAAGCCACCTAGGCACACCTCACTTTCATTTAAAAGCAATTTCACATGTTCTTACACATTTTCAGCCCTACTTCCATCTTATGTCTTTTTAATTCTTACCTTTATTTCAATTTCAAATACTACTTCATCCACACAGTTCCTCCATGGACCTCACCTTGTCCATCTGTATTTACACATCCTGTGTTGTGTGTGCATCCATGGTCATTGGCGGTTGCTTCCATTGGCACCTGCAAAAATAACTGTTTAATTCCATTTGCTTTTAAAATTACTTCAGGTGAATTTTTTTACTTGCTTGCTTTCTAACCAGCAAATAAGTTTCTTAGGGCCATCATTGTTTTATCTCTTAACACTTCATAAATGTAATCGTAGAAAAAAGAAAGGGGAAGAGGAGAGAGAGGAGAAAAAAGAGAAAGAAAAGAAAAAAGAGGGAGGGAAGGTGGAGAGGAGAGGAAGAAAGAAGGAAGTATATTTATAGGACCGAGAACTGATGCCCAGAAAATTTTCTTGTCACTCAGGTAAACTGGTGAGAGTAAAGGTCATCTTCATCTTAAGCAGTACTTTTTCTGCTCTGCCAAAGTGACTTTGCAGTAAACATTTCTAAAAGAACATCATTTCCAGTGATTGCAAACTTTCAAGATATATATAAAATATGTATGTAGTTATATCTCTATATATCTAATAACACTATCTAATGAATAACTGATTATTAGGCTCTGTTTTAAGAAAAGTCATTAAAAAATTTTATTAATGTTTATTTATTTTTGAGAGAGTGAGAGAGAGACAGACAGAGCATGCATGAGGGAGGGGCACAGAGAGAGGAAGACACAGAATCTGAAGCAGACTCCAGGCTCTGAGCTGTCAGCACAGAGCCCGATACGAGGCTCAAACTCATGGACCGCAAGATCATGACCTGAGCCAAAGTTGGACGTTTAACTGACTGAGCCACTCAGGCACCCCAAGAAAAGTCATTTGATAGAACCAGATCTTTTTTAATATAAAATAAATAGATATTATTTGAATGTCTGCACTTACTGCACTCTATGTGAGAGATAACTCAGTGATTCTGAAAAGCATCAGTGAAAACAAGTAATGATTATACATGGGCAAGTCAGTACATAGACAAATCGTCTTGTAATACAATGACTCACATCCTCATTACCTGTTCATCTGGAAGAAAATTTGGATCAAACCTAAGTAAGTTTCAAAGTCCATATCTACTCTTATCTTTTTAAGTCTTCTTTCTTCAGATGAACTTTTGAAGACATGTAGTATTTGTTTTCATTAAGACTTTATTTTAATTTTTATTTTACTTTTTTGTTTTATAATTTTTTGTTTTTTTTTAATGTTTATTTATTTTGAGAGAGAGATCATGAGCAGGGGAGGGGTAGAGAGAGGGAAAAAGAGAATCCCAAACAGAGAGCGTTATGTGGGGCTCTATATCATGAACCATGAGATCATGGCCTGAGCCAAAATCAAGAGTCAGATGTTTAACTGACTTAGCCATCCAGGAGCCCCAAGACTTTGTTTTTCCTAGAGCAGTGCTATGTTTGCAGCAAAACTGAGGGGATGGTAGGGAGATTTCCCAAGTACCCCTCCAACGTACAGCCCCCCCCTTAGCAACATCTCTCCCCAGAGCGCTCCGTTAGTTGACTTTGATGGACCTACATCTACACATTACAATCCCCTCCCCCCCCCGCCCCGTCCACAGTTCACGTCATGCATTCTACCTGTTTTTAATTGAGGCAGACTCTTCAGTCTCTTCATTTGTGGTTTACCTTTCCTATATCTTATCGATCAACTGTAACCTTAAAGTTTATCACCGCTTATGTTTAATTTTGGGGGGTGTGTGTGTGGCACCTGTGTCCTCAAGTACTTACACATCCTTGAAAGCAGAAATCACATATTCCTCCCTCTGACTCTACCTCTGGTGTTCTTACGTCAGGCCTCATACACACAGGTTCCTTAAATTAGCCATAAACTGAGAAAGATCTCATTTTACAGAAGAAGGTGCTAAAGCGGGAGGGGCACGTGTGTTGTGAGAGGCTGGAACTCAAAGTTTGGCCTCCTGTCTCACAGTTCAATTCTGAGGCCTCTGCAGACATCTCCTTCATTAATTCGCTAGAGCAGCCGCTGTTGTCCTCTGGGAAATAGCCTGAACACTATCAAATTATGTTAGTCTGAGCCTGTAAGTATATAATTTAAACATTTCCCTTGATATAACTTCAAGGAAATATCTTCACTATAGCTCATGATAAGAGATGTAAGAAATGATTAAAGGCAATGTCTCTTAATGACCACATAGCATTGTAAGAACAATCTATTACATTTCTCTTGTCAGGGTAACTTGATTTTTTTTTTTCTACAATATCATTAGGTTTCTTTTCCTGACTCATTAGTAAGCATTTTGGTGATAATAATGAAAATAATGGCACTACCATATTATGTGCTTTCTGCATTTACCAGCACATTTTGTCATTATTACACTGATCTTTACCATACTCTGATTCAGACAGAATATATACTAATAAGGTCAAGTGACGACTCCAGTTTCTTTTTTATGTAATTTGGTTGCCTTCTGCGAAATTCTGTTAGTGGGCAGCTATTAGAAATTTCAGTGGGTGCTGGGTTAGAAGGATGAGTTAAGACGTTTTTCTAGATTTTAAGAGGTTGGTCACCTCGTATGTAATAAGAAGCCCAGTTGGAATGAGAGATTACTTCAGATTGAGGGTATCAGGACAAACTCATGGAAAAGGCAGCTTTGCACATCTAAAAACTGAAAATCTAAATGTGGCGTAAATGTGCCATGAGGACAAGAGAGGCTGAGACCCAGAATCGCCTTGCTGCTCACTCCTGGTTCGTCGCTACTTTACCCAGGGTAGTTCAAGAAATACAACTTCTACACAGTTATTAAGATAGCTCTTACATTTTCACCTGGTTGTATGGACAAGCTGCTGGTTTTTCCCCTGGGAAGATTAATCCGCAATACTGATTATAGTTTCTTTTTTTTTTTTTTGAAATTTTTAACACTTTTATTTATTATTGAGAGACAGAGACAGAGCATAAGCAGGGGAGGGGCAGAGAGACAGGGGAGACACAGAATCTAAAGGAGGCTCCAGGCTCTGAGCTGTCAGCGCAGAACCCAACACGGGGCTGGAACTCACAACCCGCAAGATCATGACCTGAGCCGAAGTCGGACGCTTAACTGACTGAGCCACCCAGGTGCCCCGGTTATAGTTTCTTTGAAACAGAGGCCTGACCCTCAGAGGTAAGCATCTAGAATCAAATACTTTAGAAGACTTGACAAGTCAGCATAAAGTAGGGAACATACAATCCCGTGTTCATTTCTTTCACAAAGACGGTGTTGGGGTGTGGAAAGCTTGTAAATCAATATTTCTGCCCCATCCTTACCCATTGTAAGGGTACCTACTCCGTTTGTACTCCATTTACTGCTGACCTTGGAGGTACGGGGCTCCTATGAAAAGCACGTGTTGCCTTCACGTGGCTCTAAAGTGACTACACCTGATGTTGCCTTTGAAAACGGAGTTTGTGAGCGCCAGCAAACCTCTGAACTCTGGACCTGAAGATCTACGTGGTTTTCCTGTCTTCAGACTCACTTGGCTGTGGCTTTGGTGGGTGTGTGCTGGTGAGGAGGAGTGCTTATCTCTGTGGGCTGGTTGATTGAGCTGTTTCTCCACAAGGTCTTTCCAGATTAGTGTTCTCAAGTCTGAAGTGGAAATATTTCCATTACTGAAGACTCTGGAGGTTTGTGATTGTGGCAACAATTTTTTATTCTTTGTTCTTCCATTACTTTTTGATACTCTGCGGATCCCAATTTGCCGTTCTGGTGAGGCAGGGAGAAATCTGGTTCTTTTATGAAAATGACTTAGGCTTCCTACAAAATACCCAGAAAAAGAGTGAAATCGTCTGTTTGTTATTTTTCTCAAGGGTATAATAGCATGATAAAAACTTTGGCATTTCAGCTGCAAAATTTCATTTAGAAAATGTGATTCCCTAAACTAGGCTAATCCAATCTTGACATTATCTGAAGAATGAGTGTTTTAGTCTGGGCTGTTTAGGAAAAATGTTTCCACTGGGTCTATTTATTGTACTTCATTGACTTTCTGTCTTGCCAAGTCATTTGGAATCTAACTATCTAGAAGATGATTCTCTTCACTAAACAAAAAAATATATATATCATATCACATTCTACTTCTCTTAACAATTGATTTGCTTACAATTAGCAAAAGTAAACTGAAGACGTAAATGGGCACTAAAGCTACAATATTAACCATTTCTTTACCGAGCAAAGGTAGAGAGAAAACAAAATTTAAACTACTATTTTAAATGGGGAGTTTTAGCATTCCTTAAGACAGCTAATATATGCTCTGAAGTTCCATTTCGAAAAACAAACAACATGAATCAACTGTGCCTTGGTTCCCATGATCTGAAATAATGATCTCAGGTAGGAAATCGGTATTTCTCTTCAGCCAGTTCAAAAGGTAATTTTTCAGCATGTTGTTGTAATGGAAACTTGCAGCCTACTTCTGATGAAAAATAACTTCGGAGTCTGATACACTGTGGCCCAGTGTCAGCTCTGCTTGCCATTATCTCTGCAGTCTTAGGGCATTTAATCCCTTCGAGTCTTGGTTTAAAAACTAAATGCTGTTTCTAATTTTCAAGGATTTCCTCTCTATCACTTCAAGGTTGGAGCGCTGTGACATTTATTTGTTGGTTTCCTAACTGTAATTTAGAAGTGTAATTTTCTGCATTCTCCAGGGTAAATTCACATCAAGGGTATCATGTCCCTGTTTCAGGAGGAAGATCTAAGAGGAACTTACCGTTGGATGAACTGTTTTCACGTGTGTCCTCTTAGGAGTCTGTGGTCTCTGCCTGCTCTAATCCCAGTAACCAGAACACCTGTCCCCCCTGTGCTGCTAACTGCTCATCGTCTTTTCCATGGGACCAGGCTGCAGCCAGGGCCCGGGTAAGAACACCTTGTTTTTTCTTTTAGCTTCTTTACTTACCAGTCCTGCCTTGCTCTGTCTGTTTCCAATGAGAGCCCCCCCTCGCTTCATTCCACTCTAAGCAGTGCGTTCTCAGGGACCCATCCTAAGCCATACGTCATTAAAACTGATGAATAAAAGTCAAATATGTTACGTTACATGTTATGGGAGCAGTGTGCTTCCGTAAAAAATGCAGCCGGATCTGAATTTGAATTCTTATTCTTGAACTCAGTGGGTATCTAATTGTGAGTAGATTTATTAATCTGTTGAAGTCTCAGTTTGTTTATCCCAAAGGAGGTAAAATATGTTTGGGTGGTTGTGAGGACTGTGTGAGGTATATGGGTAGATACACACACACACACACACACACACACACACACACAGACCCCACCACTGATTTTGATAACATAAGACTCAGAAGATGTAAGTTCTTTCTTTTGTGTCTGTCGCTTTCTATTCCTTCTGCCCTGATCTTTGCTTTCTTCTAATTTGCCTTGATGTTGATCCTCTTTAACCTTCTCTTTTTTTATGGTATTTTTTGGGGATACTTTTCCTGTCTTTGAGACCAGGGAGTCTGTCATAGGAGCTGGCTTTGGGAGCATCTCTCATTTAGGATTTGTGGCATAATGGGTTACGTAATGGGCAATGTTAAAATTGAAACTATTGGAAAAATAAGATTGGATCATGTAAATCCAATGAATATAAATCATAAAGCCCCCGAAATGGGATTAAGAAACCTTGGATCCAGCAGGCAACTGGGGATCCCAATAGGAAAGACAGACCAAAGAGGAGGCTTTTGTTCTGAAGGCGTCTTAACATACCTGGGTTCTTGCCAAAGGTTCGTGACATTAGGAAAACTAAAGCTTCTGATGGGGAAGAAGGTAATTGCCTAGGACAAGTTTTCTCAGCAGTTGGGGAGGACAAACGTGCCTTGACTCTGTGAGAGGTTATTATAGAACAAAAGAATGTCAAGGATTAATGGCAATAGCAAGTGGAGGTATGGGACTTCCAGAAGATATCAAGGGCAGAGCAATGGTAGCCAAGTACTACTGAAAACGGAAGGATGGTTGAAGTCTTGGGAAGCACGGCGGTACCAGATCAGTCCCAAGGGCAGGAGCACGTAGGCACCCGCCATGAGCTCTATGTGAGCCCCTCATCAGTAATTTTTCTAAAGAACCACCGAAGAAGGCAAGGTTAACTGGAAATGTCAGCAGTTCTTAAATAATTTTATCTTATTTTGTTTTATGGGAGTTCTGAAAGCCATAGAAACTTCCTCTAGGGGCCATGATTGTAATGTTTAATGTTCGTCTCTAAAATATCCTTATAGATAACATTATGGGACCTCGGGATCCAACTCTCTGCCCCTATACTAGGCTTCCACACTCAGCTCTGCTTTTTCAGCACTGCCGGTCTCAGCTGTGTGTGGGAGGCACAAAAAGCACACATGTGAATTATAGAATACTTGTTTTTTTAATGTAACCTGGGTACTCTGCTCTGCAATTGATGTTTAGTACCTTATCAAATGCTCACAATAAAACTCCCACATTAGTTTAGATCTTACTCCAAAATTGCAGATGAAGAAATTGTGACTCAAAGTTTTGAGTAATTTCCCCACTATTATAACATTAATAACTGATGTGTTTCAAATTTAAATCTGTTTAATTCCAAATCCTGGGCAGTGATGCATCAGGTAGGTAATTTGAGGGTGGGTCATTTTAAAAATCCTGTAATAATTATCTCCCTACCTAAAGTCGGATAAATGGAGGTCTTCTCAGTCACGCTTACCTAAAATATAAATAAGGCAATATTAGAAATTTTGCCATTTTTATGTATCTGTAATATACCATCTAAAGAAAACATAAGCTTGTTCTGAAAATGTGTCTTATGGACAGGCTCACCAGCCTCCCCTCTGTCATGTGGGATATCACCTCTAAGCTTTCTGCATTCCAAGACCTAGAAGCTTCCATTCGACCATACTTTTTAGAAAAACCCACCTCAGGTAAATGAGAATTTTATTTGTATTGAAAAACCTGAAAGTTTATAATTACTGCCTTTGGTGACTCGCTTTCATTATTTGGGGATGACATTTCTTTCTTAAGATTTGCATCTGCTCTGCATTTGACATAGTCACAGTATCTTCTGGGCTGACCTCTGGAGTTTTCCTATTTTATACAAAAAGGTCAATTCCAGTGTTCTTAAGTGTCATATAGTTAAATTTTTGGTCTTTAAGAAAGAACTCGGGAATTTCCAAACCAGGTTAATTTTAGAACTAGTTTGAAATAATTGGTTTAAAAAAAAAGGAAGTTACAGACCAAATTAGAAGGACGTTTGTGATTTCACTGCTCTAACCCAAGAGGTAATTGGGTAGCATACTAAGATTTTAAAATCAATGGGGTCCCATGGGTCAGCGGGTGTAAATGAGTGAACTGTATTTACGAACACCACTGTAGAGTCCTGAGCCTGTCTAAGGGACATAGTGTCATTCAACATCACTGGTTATTACTCTGAAAAATCAGGAATAGCATTGCCAGATTTCACTCGTCAAGGTAAGCCAGAAATTCAGTTTGGCCTGAATCTGACCAGTTTTTAATTTGTTTTGTCAAACTAGTCCATCCATGAGTGGGCTCTGTGATCGTCACTCCCAATTATCCATTGCTTCATGGTCTCAGCTCAATCTATGTGTGACTACGATTTACTTAGAATAGGGGCTTAAAAGCTTTTCCCAACAAACGTCGGTAACTAGTCAGCCCCTGCAATGTTACGGAGAGACACAAAACCTAATTAATTACCCTATAGGTTTGTGGGGAGTGAATAATACAATAGGGACCATGAAGTCATTTAATTTATGTGAAAAGTGCACATTTGTTCCCTGTAATCAACTATTAAAGACAGGGAGGAAACCGGTGGGAAAGTAATCAGAATAAAAGAGATGGAATAAAGAATGGTCTTAGAGAAAATGCTGACCGGAAGAAAGAATGCAAGGGAAAAGAAAGGGTAGATGATTTTATTTATTTTTAAAAATAGTTTATTGTCAAATTGGTTTCCATACAACCCCCAGTGCTCTTCCCCACAAGTGCCCTCCTCCATCACCACCACCTCCCCTCCCCCTCCCACTCCCCCTTCAGCCCTCAGTTAGTTTTCAGTGTTCAATAGTCTCTCATGCTTGTATCCCTCTCCCTCCCCAAGTCTCTTTCCCTCTTCCCCTCCCCATGGTCCTCCATTAGGTTTCTCCTGTTCTCCTGTCAGACCTGTGAGTGCAAACATATCGTATCTGTCCTCTGCCTGACTTATTTCGCTTAACATGCTAAGCGAAATAAGTCAGGGTAGATTATTTTAAAGTGAAAGTCGAATGTCCTGGTGAAGAGCCTTCTAAGAACTCTTTTTGCTGCAGGGCATATCAGAGCCAATTTTTGTGGTCCTGGCAGTGGTTAAGAGTATGAGCTCAAGAGTTCAACTCCTGACTCCAGCCTCACAGCCCCGTGGCCATAGGCAAGTGATTTTTAACTCTCTACACCACAGTTCCCTTCGGTGTACAATTGAGGTAACAGCGTCATCTACATGATGGTGTTTTTTAAGAAGCAAATCAGTTAGATATTTGCGAAGTGCCCAAAACAACGACTTAGTGTTATATGCAGTCAACAAACATTATCATTATTATAATATTTAAAAATGAAGCTATGGTTGTCAGTGAAGGTTTTACCTTGGTCAGTTTCTTTACTATGCCTCACTTTTGTTTCATTATTGTTTGAAATCTGATTAAAAACAGCTCCCCTTTCTCATGACTTTCCAAAGACTTCTGAAGATAAGGAATAATGTGGGGGCGCCTGGGTGACTCAGTTAAGTGTCCGACTTCAGCTCTGGTCATGATCTCGTGGTTCCTGAGTTTGAGCTCTGCGTCGGGCTCTGTGCTGATAGCTCAGAACCTGGAGCCTGCTTCAGATTCTGTGTCTCCCTTTCTCTCTGCCCCTCCCCTCCTTGCTCTCACTCTCCCTCTCTCTCAAAAATAAGACAAACCTTAAAAAAAGAAAAGAATAGTGTGTGTGTGTGTGTGTGTGTGTGTGTGTGTGTGTGTGTTTGTAAGGTTTTCTGCATGAGATCGCTCTGCAATCAGGATTTCACTAGTTTGTGTCACTGTGTCACGCTGCTTGGAGCTTATTCTTTCTGCAGAATTAATTTGCTTATTCAATTTCATAACACAGGAAGCAAAGAACTCTAAGATCAGGTCATTATTTTGCAATGCTTACTTTCTCTATCAGTTTCTTGATAGCGTAGTTCTGTGCAGGCGTTCAATTGAGAACAATTAGTACAGTGGTTAATTACAGGTCTGCCTTGGGTAGACCATTTTATTTGTGATGTTTACTGATCCTGGCAAAGTTCAGCTCTCTGCTGGATGGCAACGGGATGGGGCCTCTAACTGGCATTTCTAACAGTAATAAAGGAGTTGTCATGAATTGCTTAGGAGGATTTTTTTTTCAGCAAATGTGTCTACTTGATAGATTCATTAAATTCTTTAATTATTTAATTAATTTTAATTATTTAATGAATCTATGTAAGCTCATTGGAAAAATACTGTTCTTACCTAATACCCAACAAAGTGACTTAAGTTCCCGGTGATATTCTATCTTCATTTGGAAACACTTTTTATCATTCTTTCATTTTTCTTTTAATGAAAAAAGATTTTGGAGACTTTTTTTTCTAGAGCACTTTTAGGTTAACAACAAAATTGACAGAAAGCTTCCAGGGATTTCCCTTACACCCTCAGCTCCAACAATGGCACTGGAAATAATAGTTTCATTATTTTTTATGTTGATTTATTATTTATTTTGGCACTTGAGTGGGGCATGGGCCGAGAAAGGAAATCCCAAGCAGGCTCTGCACCTGACACGGGGCTTGGTCCCACTAACCATGAGATCATGACTTGAGCCAAAATCAAGAGAAAGAGGCTCAACTGACTGAGCCACCCTGCATCCCTTGTTTCCCTCATTCTTAGCATCCACCAGCAGCGTGGTACATTTATAAAAATTACTGGACCTATGCTGACATGCCATGATCGCCAAAGCCCATAATTTACATTATGGTTCCTTCTTGGTGTTGGTATATTCTGTGGTTTTAGGCAAATGTGTGTAGACATGTATCCATGATTATAGTATCAGAGTATTTTCAGTGCCCTAAAAATCCTCTCTACTCCCCTAACTCATCCCTCCCCTCAACAACTTGCAACCACTCATCTTTTTACCTTCTCTTATTCTTGCCTTTTCCAGAATGTCATATAGTTTAAATCATAGAGTTGGTAGCCTCTTCAGATTGGCCTCTTTGACTTAGTAGTTGGCATTTAATTTTCTTCTATGTCTTTTTATGGCTTGACAGCTCATTTATTCTTAGTGCTGAATAATCTTCCATTGTCTGGATGTACCGCCGTTTACCCCTTCACCCGCTGAAGGATGTCTTGGGTGCTTTTGAGTTTTGCCAATTAGGAAGAAAGCCAGTATAAAGAATTGTGTGCAGGTTTTTGTATGGGTATAAGTTTTTCAACTCTTTTGGGGTAAATAGCAAGGAGGGGACATTGTTGGAGTGTCTGGTTGGAATATGTTCAGTTTTAGAAGAAACTGAAAAACTGTCTTCCAAAGTTCTTTCATTTTTTTTAATAGGTGAGTTTAAAAATAGTATTTTATTTTCCTAAAAAATTGTGATTTTTGTGACTGTGAAGAAAGTGATCCTTTCCTCCTTCTCTCCTTCTTCCTTGTTTGTTTTCTTACCGTTCTGCTAAAAGGATCCATTTTCACCACCCATTCAAATCAGAGGCTGGGCTCGTGGCATATTCAATGAATAACGTGTTATCCCTTTGAACTTCTTCTACATTACGATCTGCTGTCTTGCTTTTCACTTTACGTCTTGCCTACTGATTTTAGTCCATTCTCAACTCTGTGGTCCAGTTTCTAAAATTGTCCCCTTAAGGTAGAAATCTGTGCCATAACAGTCCATCCAAAGTATTAAGAAAAGCAGAAATTCAGTGGCATGAAATCTTGAAGAAGAAAATTGACAAAGACTAACAGTGATTGGATTGGTTCTTAGCAGAGCTGTAGATACTTCTTTTTATTACCATTTTTACCGGTTTCTGTTTCTGGAAGTGAAGAGCAATTTGGGAGGTAACTAAGTTTTCATACCCTTAGTCCTTATACTTGGTCAATTTCTCCGATATCATTTGCATATATAATTAAACAAAACTTAATTAATCAGCAACAGAATTTTAAAGGAAAATTTTGGCTTTCTACTTAACCCAGATACTAGTCTGCCAACTTTCAAATGTATTGGTCGTCCTATTTCTCTGCATTTGTGCGCATGCACACATACACGCATATAGACACACACACAGAGCAATATGTATAAATATGTATGCAGTAAACACACACACACTCGATCCTTGTCATTGGTAGATTTTTGTGTGTATAAATTCACCTATTTGCTAAAATTTATTTGTAACCCCCACATTAATATTCATGGTGCTTTTGTGATCATTCACAGACCCGAATACGTCTGCACCCATACACTTCCAGCTGAGGTCAAATAAGATATCACTTTGCCTTATTCTTTTGACTCTCATACCGTAAATGAGTGTCCATTTCACATCTACTTAGTGTCAACATTTTTCACATTTTTGTACTTTCTTAAAAAAATTTTTAATATTTATTTTTGAGAGACTGAGAGTGACAGAGAAGGAGCAGGGGAGGGGGAGAGAGAGAGGGAGACACAGAATCCAAAGCAGGCTCCAGGCTCTGAGCCGTCAGCACAGAGCCCAATGCCGGGTTCAAATCCATGAACTGTGCATGAGATCATGACCTGAGCTGAAGTCGGATGCTTAACCAACTGAGCCACCCAAGCACCCCACTTTTATAATTTTGGTGGATGATTTCACCTTTTAAAATGGCCTCCGGATACAGTGCTGAAATCCTGTCCAGTATTCCTAAGTGCAAGAAGGCTCTGATGCGCCTCGTGAAGGAAACATGTAGGATAAGCTTTGTTCAGGCATGAGTTACAGTGGCGTTGACCATGAGTTTACTGGTAAGGAACCAACAGTCTGTATTAAATAAGATGTCTTTAAACAGAAACACACATAAAACACAGTTAAGTATTGGTCATTTGAGGGATATTTGAGCAGAAACTCAGTGGGGCCCAACCCTGTATTTCCCCTGGTAGCAATAATTCAGCATTGACTCCTTCATTGTTTGTGGTGATGGGTTAGAACATGGTGACCACAAATAGTGAGAATTGAAGTTTTAAACATATGTATTGATATATGTACTCCATACACACCTATCCACATATATAAACACGTACACACTCAACACACCGGTGTTTACTTTTCACACATCCCCTAGGTATGCTGCCGAAGGCTGAGGGCCACTCATTTATCAGGACACAGAGTGTAAGGAAAGAAGACTGGATGGTTGAGATTCAGTGGGCGAACAAATGTGGCCCAGCGCTGTTTCTGCTTGTGAAATAGCAATTCTGGCAAGGGAATCAATTTATCATCTTGGTAATAAATCCTGTCCTGGGAGTTGGCCTCCGAAACCGTCTCCCTCAGATGCCTGGGATTTCTTACTCCCCGTTACTGCTGTCATTTTCTCTGCCAAGCCACTTCCCATCGGTTTGCCTCAGCTGGACTGCACTTGCTAACAGTAGCTGCTCGCATCCCGTCTGAGGCTGGGAAGCGATGGGACCCGCAGGGAAAATGAAGTGTCGCCATGGCACCCCCAGACTTAGTGGCGTCTTAGAAGAGGAGCAGGAGTGCACTGGGCCATGCCCAGGGACACTTTCCCATCCTCAGCGCAGAGGTCACAGCGCCTCAGTCTGCCTGTACCCCACGCACGAGCATCTTTCACCTGTCACCTGTAAGAAGTCACCTTATCCTTTTTATATTTGCTTTATTCTCTATTTCTGTGTCATGACAGAACACCTAGAGACGTCGGTCCACTTCTTCATTCAGCAGTTACTGGCTGCAACCATGTGTTGGACTTCATGTGAGATGCTGGAACAAAAGTAACCTTCCTGTTATTAAAAGTTGTTTGTTTGTTTACTTAGTTTTGAGAGAGAGAGAGTACGAGTGAGCAATGTGCAGAGAGTGTGGAGCCCGGAGCGGGGCTCGGGCTCACCTACTGTGGGGCTCGGGCTCATGAACCAGGAGATCATGATCTGAGCCGGTCAGGGGCCCCAACAGCTCTCCTCGTTTCGACGGGCTTTTAGTTGATAACAGGAGAAAGCAACTGAGCCGGGGAATCGTTAGATAATTGAGGGTAGGAATAAGGTTCTGATGGAAATAAAGCAGGGGAACAGGATGGAAAATAGCCAGGACTGGAGCGGGAAGAGGGTTGTTTCCTTAATATGTTGGCAGGGAAGAGCGAGGGATTTCCTGAAAGAGGCTTTGGACCTGGGTCTAGACGTGGAGTGGTACCGGAAAGACTCGTCAGCACATGCAGCACGGATATTCATTGTGCTTTTTACAGTTGTCCTGGTTACTCTAATTATGTTTGGTAACTAGTAACAACAAATCAGTGTACCCGAAGATTTTCACAGTCTATTGGGGGTAATAGTTAGTGGATTTAAAAAAATTATAATTCACAAGACAAGAGGACGTGCGCCCACAGAAAAATTTTTTGGAGAAAAGATAGTGTTTCCCACTACTGTTATTCATATATGCCTGCATACTTTCATTGTGTGAAGTTTCTGGAAAAGGTGGTCTTAATTAAACTGGAACTTGAGGCAATGATTGGGATGTGGCTCTCTAGATGGAGGAATCAGGAGAGTCTAGGTAAAAGCCATGAATATCAGGCTAGTGTTTGTTCCGATTTCTTTGGAAGTTTTTTTTTCCTATTTATGATGTTAATTTATTTAGAGAGAGAGCACAGGAGCAGGGGAGGGACAGAGACAGAGGGAGAGAGAGAATCCCAAGGAGGGTCTGTGCTGACTGAGCCAGTTGCTTAACCAGCTAAGCCACTCAGCCACCCCTCTCTGGAAGTTTTTAAGAGACGAAGTGAAATGGGGTGCATGGGTGGCTCAGTCGGTTAAGTGTCTGACTCTTGATTTCAGATCAGGTCATGATCTCCCAGTTTGTGGGATCATTCTGCATTGACAGCGTTGAACCTGCTTGGGAGTCTCTCTACTCTCTTGTCTCTGCCCTCACTGGTTCATATTCTCTCTCTCTCTCTGTCTCTCTGTCTCTCTCTGTCTCTCTGTCTCTCTCTCCCCCCACCCCGCCCCATTCCCTGCTCACTTTCTCCCTGTCAAAAAGAATAAAAATAAAATAAAAATAAACGGTGGGGCACCTGGGTGGCTCAGTCGGCTGAGCATCCGGCTCTTGATTTCAGCCCAGGTCACGATCTCACAGTGGGGACGCTGAGCTCAGCATGGAGCCTGCTTGGGACTCTCTCTCTCCCTGTGTCTCTGCCCCTCTCCCACTTGCTCTCTCTCACAAATAAACGTTAAAAAATTAAAATTAAAAATAAATAAAAATTAAAGCTAGTATAACCCAGGTAGCATGGCATTGGTAAAAGAGTAGACCCGTAGATCACTAGCAGAGGAGCAACAGCAGTTCAGTGGAGAAAGAGTAGTCTTTAAACAGAGGATGCTGGATCAGCTCGACCTCCACATGAACAGCAGCAACGAAGAGCATATAAACACAGGCGTGCCTGGGTGGCTCATCTGGTTAAATGTCCAACTCGCGATTTTCACTCAGCTTATGATCTCACAGCTCGGGGTTCGAGTCCCCATCTCCCTCTGTGCTGACAATGTGGAGCCTGGCTGGGATTCTCTCTTTGCCTCTCTCTCTCTGTCCCCCTCTGTCTCTCTCTCTGTTCCTCTATAAAATTACTACAAGATAACAGACTTCAAGGTCTAGGTGACCTCGAATTTGATGATGAGTTTTTGTATATGACATCCTAAATTTGATCTCTGAAAAAAAAATTGGTAAGTTTTAACTCATTAAAATTAAAAGCCTTTTACTCTGTGAAAGACAGTTGAGGTGAACAAAAGGATACCCACAGACTTGGGAGAAAATATTTACCGTTAAAACCCCAACAAAACAAAATCGATGAGGACCTTGTATTGGAACTATGTAGAGACTACTTAAAACCCTAAAAACTTCATAAGGAAAAAACCCAGTTAAGATAGAGGGTAAAAGATCTGAACTGACATCTTACTAAAGACACAGAGATGGTAGATATGCATATGAAAAGACACATTAGGGAACTGCAAAAATGAAATAAGGAAATAACAGGACATCTATTAGAATTAATAAAAATCTAAAAAATTAACAGTTCCAAATGGTGATAAGCATATACAATAAACATTTTTTAAAAAGTTTATAATCTTAAAAAGCTGGTATTAGGTATTAATAATTTTTTTTGTTTTTCTTTTTACCCTTTGGGGTAAATACTGAAGTCCAGTAGCAAAAATGACCACCAACAAGCGCTATATCGAAATAGGAGATGCCTTGTGAATTTGTGTAATATAATTAATAGAGATAGAGACGGACTCCAGTTTTTTTTAGTGTCTATTTACTTATTTTTAGAGAGACCACACGTGTATGTGCGTAAGTGAGCAAGCGGGAGGGGCAGACAGAGAGGGATGCGGGAATCCCTAACAGGCTCTGCTCTGTCAGCACAGAGCCCGATGTGGGGCTCCCAGGAACTGAGATCATGACCCGAGTCAAAATCCAGAGTCACATAGTTAACCAAGTGAGTCACCCCGGCGCCCCTGGTAGCTAGAAGGTGTTTTAAGTAGAGAACAAGAAGAGCGGACTGGCTGGCCCAGTCTGTAGAGCATGTGACTGTTGATCTCGGAATCCAGAGTTCCAGCCCCGCCCTGGGTGTAGACATTACTTAAAAAAATTAAAAGTAATAAAAAATAAGGTAAGTCATGCAGAAGTAGAGAGAGAATAGTGGTTCCACTGAGTCATGACAATGGTAGTTACCGTTGGTGGGACGGGGATGCTGGGGGCAGCACACATGATGGAGGCGGAAAGTTTAATGCTCATGGAAGTTAACATTTTGGTGTGTGGTAGAAGTTGAAGGTTGAATGTTGACTTATCACCACCAACCATTGGGTCAAAATACATTTAGTATTTTTTTAATTTTTAATGTTTTTTATTTAGTTTTGAGAGAGAGGGAGGGAGAGAGAGAGAGAGAACAGGAGCAGAGGGCAGGCAGAGATACAGAGAGACTTAGAATCTGAAGCAGGCTCCAGGTTCTGAGCTGTCAGCACAGAGCCTGATGTGGGGCTCGAACTCTTGAACTGTGAGATCATGATCTGTGCCGAAGTTGGACGCTCAACCTACTGAGCCACCCAGCACCCCAAAATACATTTAGTATCTTTAAGTAAAGTTAATTAAAAATACTTTTTTCCTCCTTCAGTTATAATGCTAATTGATTAGTATGTCATACTTTTATTTGTATTACAACCTTCTAAAAATGGTTTACAGTTTTACCATTTAAGATAAAGCTATGTGTATATTTAGTCATTATTAATTGGGTAGTAGTTAATGAATCTTTGAGATGCAGTTGCTAAGATATGATTTGAACCCAAACTTAAGAACTAAAATGCCTGTAAGTTGGCTGCCCCATGCTGCCTTTAAGTCTTTGATGACATAACATCTAAATCCTTTTTCCGAGAGGGTGGGGACTGACCTTTGTTAAGAAGTGGCTGCTACTTGAAAACACATTATGAAGCAGGCATGCTTAGAGGATTTTCTTGTATGAATTAAAATGTACTCAGTCTTTTGATTTTAATGCAGTTTAACTTCCATAGATTCTTGTGACAGTATTTGAATATCTAATGAATATTAATAGTTACCCACCCAAAATACGAGTCTAAGTGACTTACAGTGACACAGAGCTCCAGAGCTGAGGAAATGAGGCCAGGAGGCCTCACATAATGAGGCAGGGACCTTCGGAGGGCCGTACAGTTGCACGATTAGAGAAATACAAGTAGTGAAAGAACAAAGCTTTCGTGGGTGTCTAATGCTTATTAACATATTGACAGTTAAATCGAGAGGAGACAAAAGTTGGGAAAAGAGGCCCTTCTACATTCAAGGGACTTTTTAAGACTACAGTTTCTATTTTTTATTCCTGTAAGAGTTTACTGTTCAGCTTAAAATCTAAAACGATTACTTTCAATGTAAAAAATTCAGCATCAAAACTTTGAACTTCTCTAAACACTTTGAAGATAGTCCCAAGTTTATTTCAGCATGGTGTTTGTCTGACATTGTATGGACTGCTTTTTTCCTTACAAAGTAATTTCGGAATGCGCGTCTCACCATCCCCACCTTCACTGTGATTATGACATTAAATAAATTACTTAGGACTGATTTATCGGAGACATGATATTTAATTCTAAAATCTAACGGAAGTGCATCACTTAACATAATCAGAGTTGGGGCCTGGGGTGGCTCGGTCTGTCAAGCACCTGACTCTTGGTTTTGGCTGAGGTTTCGATCTCAGTTTGTGAGCTGGAGCTCTGAGTCAGACTCCACGCTGACAGGCCAGGGCTTGCTTGGGATTCTCTCTCCCTCTCTCATGTGCATGCACACACTCTCTTTCGCAGAATAAATAAACTTAAAGAAAGGAATCAAAATGAACACCTATTACATATATTTGTTATGTAAGTTACAAATATATATTAAGAAATTTGTGTGTATTTTTCAACCTTCACTAAGCCCTCGGCTATGTTAGAGTAATAATCTACCTTCTTGATTCTCTGTCCTCAGTGTTGTCAGTATAGTGCTAGCTCTGTCTTCATGTCAGAGACTCAGACATATTATGCCGGTTAAAAATAATAATATAATATAAGAAGAACTTCACATAATCTGCATAGATCCAAGTGCTGAGATTGTTTTGGTCCAATTCCCTAGACCCATACCGCAGACGAACTAGCTGAGGAAAGCAAAATATACTATAATTGCCATTTTTTCTCTATAACATTATATGCATAATATTACAAACTAAAGAAAGAGAAATTTCCATCTTGCTTTTATTCCCCATCAGCATTCCTCTGGGAGATTTAAAAAGGGTTGTGTGTTAACCTAACAAAATCTTCATTTAAAAACAAAACATAACAAAAAAAGTCTCTTAAGAGGAGAAACAATTTCACTAAATTATTATTACTTGATTTGAACATTACATTTTCATTGTCATGTTGGGTTTCATTGTATTAGTAACTGCTAGAGGTTGAAGACAAGGGTCTGAAATACAATGTTAGTTTGTTTAAGTCACCACATTCTCCCTCAGATCTATTATTGAATATATTACTAAAATTCTCGTGCCTCAGGGCACCTGGGTGGCTCAGTCGGTTAAGCGTCCCACTTCAGCTAAGGTTATGATCTCCAGCTCGTGCGTTCGAGCCCCGCATCAGGCTCTGTGCTGACAGCTCGAAGCCTAGAGCCTGCTTCGGATTCTGCGTCTCCCGCCCTTCCTCTCTCTCTTTCTCTCTCTCCTTCTCTCTCTCCCTCCCCTGCTCACACGCTGTCTCTCTTTCTCTTAAAAGTTAACATAAACATAACAAAAAATTTTTTTAATCTCATACCATTCATCCTCTCCCTGACCCCAACAAAGTTGAAGTTTTGTTGTTAAAGAGCTTTTAGAAAGTGAGCCTACTTCAAGGTCTTGCTTATATTAGTAGAAGATAGAGAAAACAATGAGTTAACCTATTTTCCGAAAATTGTTCATAGCTGAGTATCTGTGTGAATGTAGAGTTGATTGCGGGATGAGGCGTGGGCATTCACAGCCGGTTTGAGGTCTTCCTGAGATATTTCTCAGAATGATTTCAGTCAATTCAGAGACTTCTGGGGGAGCTGTTTCTTCAAGACCTTCTTAGTTACTAGAGTGAGCCGTGGCCCGTGGTTGGCCGCGGAGTCGTTCTCAGAAGTCAATGTGCATCAGAATCCCCTTGAGGGCTTGTCGACATAGATTGCTGGGCCTTCATCTCAGAGTTTGTGGTTAAGTGCGGGTATAGAATGCGGCCCAAGAGTTTACATTTGTCACACATCCCCGTGGGATCCTGCTGCCGTTCTGGGACCTGCTTTTAAGGAACATTAATTACCTGCAGAGCAAATATAGCCCTTTGCATAGCCGCCATTAGAAGTGACCGCAGAGGGGCGCCTGGGTGGCTCATTCGGTTCGGCTGTAGATTTCAGCTCAGGTCATGATCTCCCAAACCCTGCGATCTAGCCCCAAGTTGAGCCCCATTTGGGGCTCTGACATTATGGAGCCTGTTTGAGATTCTCTCTCTCTTTCTCTCTTTTCCCCTCTCCCACGCTTGTGCTCTCAAAATTAATTAACAAATCAATTAATTAATATTAGTTAACAAATGAAGTTAATAATTTTAATCGATCGATATGAAATTAGTAGTACTAATACCAATAAATATATAAATATTAACTTAATTAATATTAACATTAATAACTATTTTTAATGTGACCAAATTAAAAATTAATAGATATTTTAAAAATAAGGGTCCACATAATTTGGACATCAGCAGAGCTGCATCTCTGAAACATCTTTTTAACGATACCTTTCTCAGAATGCCTTGGATTTAAATCAACTGTTTGGCTTCTGTCTGTATCCCCTTGAAGTAAAAATCCAAATAGCATGGTTGCTAAATTTCATTCCCTTTTATCATTTCCTGGACTGTTAAGTCTTTGGAATTATTCAGAAATATTCACGGGTTCAGTTCAGTGCTTTAGGCACCGACAGAAATGGAATACTATTAGAAATTATAGTTTTTAAAAAGTCAGAAGTGTAATATTTTTCAAATTAAATTTTAGATAATAACCACTTCCACACCTGAAATTAATATTTCATGCTCCTGTATGAAATGTATTCCACAAGAAAAGCTCATCTCTGTACCTGTTTAATACACACAGTTTCCCCTGAAACTTAAGAACTGGACTAGCTTACATTCACATTTCTGAAAAATAAGGACAGTTTACCTGCTCCCCCCAAGAAACCTGATGAAATAGAGCAAATACACTGATGTTTCCCCAATACTCATTCAAAGTCTTTATCAGTGTGTAGTTAGTTCATCAACACAAAGCCAGTGATTCATTGACTTGGGATGATTATTTAACTTAAGGTCTACATAGTTATACACAGAGATTCATTGACTTGGGATGATTATTTAACTTAAGGTCTACATAGTTATACACAGAGATTCAAACTTGTCTCTAACATGTTTGTCTTACTTCTACTTGAATTTCTACCCCATCCTACTTCCTAAATGTGATTACTGAGTATGCATCACATCTTTTCCCCCCTTTATCCATTGTTCTGGTTTTCATTATCCTACTTCTGGTTATTCAACTTTCCCACAGAAGGAAGATGGTCAAATATATTTTTGACGAGTGTATGTATGCATATGTTCTACTCTTGCCCATCTCTTTCTAAAAGGTAAAAATGCCTGGTGGCAAAGGTATTTTCTTTCAATGCACCACGTACCATTGACTTCTAGAACACTCTGGGCACTTAATAACCTTTACATCACCATCACTGATATCACAGTCATCAATCATGGAAGCTGTCTTAGTGCTGATTCAATTAGACATAGATTAAAAAAGGATCTTCTCTTATGTCTCTAGTTGCTATTCAACCCTGACGGCTTTCCTTTCAGAAATACATCTGCTCTCTTTCAAGTAATTTTTGTGTGCCTTTCATACCTCTCATGGTGGTACCTTCAGATTAGCGACGGAAGTTAATTGAAATGAGCGGGCACTTACTGATGAGAGTAAGTGTTGGGTTCAGCAGGACAATGTTAACCTGTTTCCACATGGCTAAGCAGTATTGCACAAAAGTAAATCATCATTGAAATACAGCCATTCTCTTAATCACCTAATGGTTCTATTACTTATATACAGACAAATGCACACAGGACACCCCATTATCTTTAGAAAGGTCACTCAGCAGTCATTAGAGTCGAGCAAATGAGGGTTAGACTGTCCTTCTCAGCACCATAAACTTACCTGCTTATATACAACCTGTAATTCTAGAGCAAAAATAGAAAACACACAATGAAATTTCACTGAGTAAATCTACAGCGGTCTGTCTGTAACCAGAAGCACCATTTGTCCCTTTGAAAGGCTGAGATGGTTAGAACCTGAAAAATCCATTAAATTTGTTTTTGACTGTGGAGTGTTTTGTTCAAATGGGATTTTATGTGGCAACATTTTATGTAAAAGAGATAAAAGCATGTGCTGCGAATAAAGCCAGGTTGGGGAGGTCGGACGTTTGATCGGCGCTGTTCACTGCAGCCTTTCAGACGGTGCGCCGCAGTAAACCCAGGGATCTGAGAGCAGCAGGAAAGCCGCTGTATCTGAAGGTTAATCCATGGGCTGTTGATTACTCCAGAGCATGCATCCCTGTATAACGTACTACAACAGTGTTTTATTGTTTTTGACTTCCAGATTAACTAATTTACCTGGGCTCTAAGTTATATGAGGAGGAGGGACTCTTTAAGCTGCTTGATTGATAGCTGATATTTGACAAATCAACAAACATTTGTTGACTAAATGAATGTATGCCTGAAGGCATGCTTGCTAATTACCAGGATCACTGACCTAAAAGGTCACATAAAGTATAGAAGTCTATCTATAAAATGTCCACGAGATAACATCTAATAATACAAAACCCAGTAAAGTCTTTTCGGTGGTACAGGAACTGCCTGCTAATGTAATCAGACTAGGGGGAGCTGAATATAGTTGATCAAGAGGAAGATTCATATGGGAAATGGATGGATGTACGGTTTCAAAGAATTTGGTTAAACATTTTGGGCCTTCGTTTGCTCATTTAAAATCATGTTTTCCCAACTAGGTGGCAATCTAGATCCATAAGAGTCTAGGCAAAAAAGGAGTTTTTGAATGGATGTTAAAAACCTGAACTAGATAGGAGATAATATTTATGAAAAATTGTCTGGATAATTTAAAGGTTAGGGTTCTTTTGAGATCTACACTATACTACACCATGGCACAGCTGCAATTTGAGTTTGGCTGATGAAATTAAGCTAAAGTTAAAGAAAATTTAATTGAAGTAGAATTAACGTTAAAACTACTTTTTCTGGGGCACCCAGGTGGCTCAGTCAGTTAGGCTTTGGACTCTTGATCTTGGCTCAGGTCATGATCTCATGGTTTGTGGGTTTGAGCCCCACATTGGACTCTGTGCTAGCAGCAGGGAGCCTGCTTGGGATTCTCTCTCTCCCCCTCTCTCTCTTCTCTCTTTTTCTTTCTCTTTCTCTTTCTCTCTGCCCCTCCTTGCTTGTGCGCTCTCTTTTTCTCTCTATCAAAATAAGTATTAAAAAAAAAAAACTACTTTTTCTGGCCAGCGTGCATAGAAATGCATAAGGGCAACTGAAGTGTTATCTCAGATAAAATGACATAGCTTTGCACGGCACACAGGTGCAGCTGTGGGCAGGTCTTCAACGCAGCCAACCAAGTGGGGGTTACCTTTGTTTTTGTTTTGTTTTTTTACTTTTTTTTCCTGTTTTAAAAAAATTTTTTTGAGAGACAGAAAGAGAGACAGCATGAGCAGGGGAGAGTCAGAGAGAGAAGGAGACACAGAATCTGAAACAGGCTCCAGGCTCTGAGCTAGCTGTCAGCACAGAGCCCAGCACGGGGCTCGAACCCATGAACCATGAGATCATAACCTGAGCTGAAGCTGGACGCTTAACTGACTGAGCCACCCAGGTGCCCCACCTCCTGTTTTCTTTAAGTAAACTCTGTTAGGTATGAATAATAAAGATACAGAAAATGTAACAAAATTTGCAGCTCAGTATGATTTTGCACAGTTAATGAACCTGCATAAACCACTACTAGGACTAAGGGCAATACATTTTACCATCACTCCAACCCCGCCCCCCCAGAGCTCCCTGACACCCACCTGGGATGTTAGCCACCTGGAAGGGGACCAGTATTATGATTTCCAGCACAGGAGATCACTTTACTTGTTTTCCAACTTCTATAAATGGAATCATTTATTTGGTACTACTTTTCTTGCTTCTCTCACTGAACATTATGTATGTGTGATTTGTAACATCTATAATTGTAATAACTAATATATTTGAATTTAAGTCAACTTCCTGTTGTCAGCTTTTTGAACTTCTCATCTTTGCTTTATTTAGTAATCAAGCATTTAAAAATTATTATTCCTTGTAGGTATTTTTTACATTTTAAACATGTTTTCAGGATTCCTACATATTCTTTTCTTTTTTTTTTTTTTTTTTTTACTGTTTATTTAGTTTTGAGAGAGACAGACAGAACGCAAGCAGGGTAGGAACAGAGAAGGAGACACAGAATCGAAGCAGGCTCCAGGCTCTGAACTGTCCACCCAGAGCCCGACGCAGGGCTCGAACCTACAAACCATGAGACCATGACCTGAACCTTAGTCGGATGCTTAACCAACTGAGTCACCCAGGGACCCCATGATTCTTAAAAATTCTTAAAATTCTTAACATTCTTAAAAGCTATTTAGGATCCCAAAGATCTTTTGGTAATGCAGGCTACACTTACATTTACTATATTACAAATAAAAAGTTGTAAAACACGGGAATACACATATCCCCCATTGTCATCCGAGTGCGGATAATATCTCATGTCATGTTACCTTTGAAAATCTCCTTCGTGTACTTGTAGGAAAATGAGAGCAAACAGTCAAATAATAACTTAATGCCTAGAGGAAAATAATTGTCAGTTCCCGGACTTCCTGAAAGATTCTGCCTTGAGAACTGCTACTTTTGCGCTTCCATGCGAATACGTAATTTACCAGAATCGACCGTAGATGAGTATTTTTGTGTGTCATGTTCCTCTTGGTTGTGGGCTGGATTGTGTGACTCCCTTCTACAGAATAGAAGGCAGCAAAACTGATAGGATGTCAATTCCAATATGAAGTTATAAAAAGACTGTGGTGCATGCTCTCTCACACTTGTCTAGAATCACGTGCTCTAGAAGAAGCCAGTTTTTATGTTGTAAAGCAGACTTTTGGAAAAGATCATCACATGGATTGTTTAGAAACAAAGTAATTTCTCAGTGGAGCTCTGAGATGAAGACAGCCCCCCGCTCAGCCTTGATGGCCACCATAAGAGAGACCCTGGGTCAGAATCTTGGAGCCAAGCCATCTCTTGCTGCTAACACACAGAAGCTGAGATATAATAAATGTTTAGTGTCTGAAGTTGCCAAAGTTGAGGATTTTTGTACAATACTAGCTAACCGATACATCTCTTTTCCATGCTTTACTCTCAAATGCCTGTGCCTTCCTCCTTAAGTAATGGCTTTTTAGGGGCGCCTGGGTGGCTCAGTCGGTTAAGCCTCCGACTTCGGCTCAGGTCAGATCTCACATTCGTGGGTTTGAGCCCCGCGTCAGGCTCTGTGCTGACAGCTAGCTCAGAGCCTGGAGCCTGCTTCCAGTTCTGTGTCTCCTTCTTTCTCTGCCCCTCCCCCTCTGATGCTGTCTCTCTCTGTATCAAAAATAAGTAAAACATTAAAAAAAAAAGTAATGGTTTTTTAAAATCGTGTACATCATCGACTTTTATTCATATAACTTAGTCCATTTGAATAGTTTTTATTGTCTTTCTATTTGTTTTCATTTTAATACACTTGCATTAAATTCTTTTATTTTCTTTAATTGCCTTGTTTTGGATTATTGAATTTTAAAATTCTGTTTCATTTTCCATCTACTATTCTGTTATTTATTAATTATTCATTTTTCTTAGTGATTACTCTAGAGGTTACAACACACATACATAACTGTTTTAATCCACTAAAAAATTCTTGTATATATTTTTTACCAAGAATTCCCAAGCCAAGAAACTATTAACTGTCTTTTCTACCTTTTTTCTCCTGCTTTTCTGTGTTTTGGTTGTATGTACGTTTAAAATACCCTAAGAAATTATAATCATGGTTTTGTATAACCAGTATTCATTATATTTGCTTAGATGCTTGCCCCTTTCTCTGTTCTTTACACCATTCAGTATTTTTGCGTTTCCAAACTGGATCATTTTTCTTCTGCTTCAAGAACTCTATTCTTTTTTCTAGTGTAGGCTTTCATGTAACACACGATTCGTTTTTGTTCTACTGAAATGAGCTACTTTTATCTTCGTGTTTCAAGAATATTTTCAGAGGCGCCTGGGTGGCTCAGTCAGTTAAGCACTGGCTTCGGCTCAGATCATGATCTCACAGTTCATGAGTTCAAGCCCCGCATCAGGCTCTGTGCTGACAGCTCAGAGCCTGGAGCCTGCTTCGGATTCTATGTCTCCCTCTCTCTCTGACCTTCCCCTGCTCGCACTGTCTCTCTCTGTCTCTCAAAAATAAATAAAAGACATTAAAACATTTTTTAAAAAAAGAATATTTTCAGTGGAAATATAAATTTCATTTGGCATTTATTCTATCATCAGCATATTAAAGATGCCCTACCACTAGTGGAATATCTTTTGATGCTCATCTTTTCTATTTACTTAATTCAGTTTTATTATCTCCATTTATGGCGATAATATATCTTTTCTTTTTTACTTAGTTATTTTTAAGTCTGGCTTTTTAGTTGTGTTTTTTAAACTATTTTACCATATGGGATTTTGGTTTGCTTTGTGTTTGTACTGTTGAGTGTGTGCCAGAGTTCTTGAACCAGTAGGTAGGTAAATATCTTTCATCTGTTCTGGAAAATTCTCTATCACAATATTGCTTTAGCCCCGTTTGCTCCTTCTTCTCCTTCTAGAACTCCACTACTTCAAATGACTGAATCTCATGGTGTTCTTAGACTCTCTTCCGCCCTTTCTGCCCTCACACCCACTGTTCTCTTCTTCATACATGGTGCGGCTCTTTTCTTTTGATTTGTTTATGAGTTTAACTACATCTCATCTACTGTTAAAGTCATCTGCGCAGTTACTAATTTTATTTTTTTAATTTTTTAAACTTTTATTTATTTTTGTGAGAGAGACAGAGCCTAAGCAGGGAAGGGGCAGAGAGAAAGGGAAACACAGAATCCAAAGCAGGCCCCAGGCTCTGAGCTGTCAGCACGGAGCCGAACACGGGCTCAAATTTACAAACTGTGAGATCATGACCTGAGCCAAATTTGAATACTGAGCCATCCAGGTGCTTCTAAATTACTAATTTTATGTATTGTATTTGTAAATATTTTAAAATACTTGATATTCTTTACAAATACTGCTTTTCTGTTAAAATTTCTATTTTTTTATCCATTTTATTCTTGTTTCCATTATCATGAGCATATTAATCATAGTTATTTCAAGATGACTAATGTGTGAGTCATTCGTGTGTCTGCTTCTATAGTTTATTGTTTTCTTCTTAGTAATTGACCACATTGTCTTGCCTCTTCTCATAATTCTTAATTTTTTCATCACGTTCCAGATACTGTGATGGAAATGTAGAGGTTTCAGATGAAGGGGATGATGGGAAGGATTTACTGTGTCCTCCAGTGAAAAACACAGTGGTGATATTGAATGGGGTGTGAGAGGGGACCACCTCAACTCAGCAAGGACTGAGTTGGGTCAAAGCTCGTTTAAACTTTGTAAGACTGAGGTGATGTTTGGCTCACACTTGTTCCCAGGTTATTTTATATTCACTTCTACAGAAGGCGAGGAAACTAGTTCTGGCTTTCTGCAAATTTTGGCTTATGTGCTTAGCTTTTTGTACAATTTTAAAGAATTTTTTTTAGTGTTTACTTATTTTTGAGAGACAGAGCTTGAGCAGGGGAAGGGGCAGAGAGAGAGAGGGAGACACAGAATCAGAAGCAGGCTCCAGGCTCCGAGCTGTCAGCACAGAGCCCAGGGCGAGGCTCGTACTCACAGATCCGGAGATCATGACCTGAGCCAAAGTCAGACACTTAACTGTGAGCCACTCAGATGTCCCTTGTCCTCTATAATTTTAAAATGTGGCACTGTATCTAGGGGAGGATACATCAAATGTTTGAAGATGCTCACATTTCCCATCTTGTTGCTTGAGCCCCACACAGGCACTGAAATCTCCTTTGGTTTGCCCGCTGCTTGGGCCGAGGCTCCGTCCTCAGACTCTGGCTTGTGTCTGTGATTAGTAAATTAGGGGGAAAGAACCGTTGCTTCATAGCCGATTTTGCAATTTGACTCAACTCTTCGCAGTTAGGCAATTTAGTCTTCATTGTTTTCAGGCTTTTTGAGGTTTTGAGTTATTTGCAGGCAAAGTTAGAACACGCACAGGTCTCACACAATACATTATGACTGATGGTTATTCTCTTTACACCTTAACATGGACCCTTGCTTAGACATTGTTGGGAACAACACAACATGGATGGAAAAATTCAGCAGAAATCTTAGTCTTGCGTCAATGCCTTTCTTCCTTACCAGGATTTTACACTCGCTAGTTTTGGGTGGTTGTTTCCTTGTGCCTCTAAAAATAGATTTTAAAACTTTTAGCCCATTTTAATAGTTGTTCTAAGATGGAGAATTTTTCTGTAACTGGCTTTTCTATCATGGAAGTAGAAGTCTAGATGACCTTCTTTGATTTTTTTTAATGTTTATTTTTATTTTTGAGAGAGACATAGTAACAGGGCACAAGCAGGGGAGGGGCACAGAAAGAAGGAGACACAGGATCCGAAGCAGGCTCCAGGCTCTGAGCGGTCAGCACAGAGCCCGATGCGGGCCTCGAACCCACAGGCTGCAAGATCATGACCTGAGCTGAAGTCCAACACTTAATCGACTTAGTCACCCAGGCGCCCCAGCTGGTCTTCTTTGGAGTAAGAATAGAAACTCCAACTATGCTAGACATTTTACTTAACACATAGAAATGGGAGAAAATTGTCTTTTTTGACAATAGAAAATAATTTGGTTGTGGTCTTTTCATAATTTGAGCATATGTTCATCATAAATGGATGAATAATAAAGTTGTCTGACAATATTTTTAGTCAGAATATTAAAGTCAAAGATATTTAAGGAGAGGTAGATAGACTCATTCTCCTTTGTGACCGCCATATAAAATATATTATTTTGGAGACGAATGAGATACAGTGGATGCTAGAAAAACTATGTTGATGTACATTTATAGGGATTGTTGACTGCCCTTCTGAGTGCTTAGGGTTTTATTTGATACAAAATGAGGACTTACATGACTCACAGAAGTTACAGTTAGGTCATACACTGTAATCACTCCATGGTCTAGAAAGACACAACTTTTACAAAACACAAAGAAAAGAAGAGTGAGACTACAATTGGAGAAATTCTTGAGGAGAATGTTGAAATAGTTGAAGTAAGTGAAATTTGACATGATGCTGAGTTAAAGGAGTGTCCCCAGAAATTGAAAAGATGAAACAAATTCACTAATATTTCAGGAGAGTGGTCAGTTGGTCTTACGGACATGTTGGGTTTGGAAAGGAAAGACAGGGAAGGCAGATAAGATACTAAACTATGTAATAAGCTCTTTTAATTTGTATGTTCTTAGACATTCCCATATAAAAGACAGTTGTGATCAGAGCTATAGCCTCAATGTCTCTGTCACAGGACGTTAGAGGAAAAGGAAAAGGCAGAAACAGTGTGTGTGTGTGTGGGGGGGGGTCTTTTATAGAAGAAACATATATTTGAATGAAAGACCAGATAGAGTCTGTGCCAAGTCATGGATAATGCAGGGACCCAGAGAAGTGCCATCAGCACAGTGAATCCTACAGCACATGGTGCGTGGACCCAGAGGAACGCGGATCATCACCTTTCTCCCTGCTTAATGACTTAGTCTCTGATAAAAAGCCAGCTAGCGCTGGGGAGGCATCAGCTAGTAACTGTGATCAGAGAATAAGTCAAATGAAAACTAAAGAAGGATAAATCTGTGCCTCTCAGCTGCATTCATGACGATGTCCGTTTGATTTGCTAATCCTGACAAAACAACTAACATCCCAAACTTGGGCTAGAGAATGGAGTGACTGTTTTATGACTGTTCTGATGCTTCTAGAGCCATGTAGTCTTTTCTAAGGAGTTCTAAACACTATGAGCTTATGGGGAAATAAGATAATAAATCTGTCTAAAATCATAAATAGTAAGTTTCTTAAATAATATTTTCCCATATGGGTAAAGTAACTTTTCAAGTGAAGGAAAACATTACAAAATTGTTTGGAGAAGTCAGCGAATTGTTTAGAGATGGTTGGCTATTTTGAGGCACCGGGGTGGGGGGGCTCAGCTGGTTGAGCGTCCGACTTTGGTTCAGGTCATTATCCCACAGTCTGTGAGTTCAAGCCCCACTTCAGGCTCTGTGCTCACAGATCAGAGCCTGGCGCCTGCTTCAAATTCTGTGTCGCCCTCTCTCTCTGCCC
Organism: Mungos mungo; assembly: GCA_004023785.1. NCBI lineage: Eukaryota > Metazoa > Chordata > Mammalia > Carnivora > Herpestidae > Mungos > Mungos mungo. Next base: position 253,282 of record PISW01002063.1, read on the forward strand.
ATCCCCCCTCTCTCTACCAAACATAAATGAACATTAAGAGATTTTTGTGGATATGGTTGGCTCTACATTTGAAATCATAAACGTTATCTTAGAAGATTTCCATCTAATTCACTACACCATGTGGAGACAAATAACTATGCATTTGTAGTTAGGGGTCCTCACTCTACAGTTTCCAAAAATGGATTGCAGATGAATTTTGGCCCTAATGGGCAAAAAGATGCCCAGAAGCAATTTTGGGAAAGTACGCATGCAATTTTGGTATAGGAAGACCTTGTGTCAAAAGACTCAGCAGATCATCACCATAAAGTTGGTGATTAATAATTTGGCTCCTTATAACTGTAAGCTTTTAAGCAATACAAATAGCCAAAACAAAGATAAAAAGAATTAACAAACTAGGAAAGTAATTAAACATTTATGGTATATAATTATATTCTAAGTGAAAACCTTCTACATATCAATTAAAAAGCAAAAATATGTAATCCAATAGAAAAAATGGCAAAACAACTGAATAACTGACAGAACGTGAAGTATAAAAGGTCAACAAACATAAAGAGAATTGTTCAACCCCATGTATGATCTGACAAGTAAATTAAAGTCAAATCAGGTAGACTGAACATTTTATAAATGATATCACAGTGTAGGTGAGGCGAGGGCACAAAGGAACTCTCCCCCACCACTCTCGGTGGTGTAAATTGGTAGAATTGCACTGGAAGAAAAGTTTGTATCACTCTTCCACCTCTTGGTGTTCATTAAAGAGAAATATTCAATCATGTGCCCAGGTAGCATGTGCAAAGACGTTTAGTGATGGTCTCTTTATCAAAGTAAAACATTGTAGACCATCTAGATGTCTATCAATATGGAAATGAATGTTGTAAGTAAATCTCAAAAACAGGTGAAAGGAAAAGTTGCAAAAAGATACATGTCTATCATTCACATTAAAAGTACTAACAAAATCGTGTGTGTTTATGTGTGCTGGTATAATAATTGGAATATAGTCTTTAGAAATATTAATCACTAAACTAAGTTGATCATAGTTCCTGGTTTTTAAGTTTTTTTTAAATGTTTATTTTTTGAGAGAGACATAGTGTGAGCAATGGAGGGGCAGAGATAGAGGGAGACATGGAATCTGAAGCAGGCTCCAGGCTCTGAGCCATCAGCACAGAGCCTGATGGAGGGCTCAAACTCACAGACTATGAGATCATGACCTAAGCTGAAGTCACATGCTCAACCAACTGAGCCACCCATGCACCCTGATCATAATTGCCTCTTACAAGCAGAGTAAAATTGGCAGTGAAGCACAAAGGGAAATATATGTTTCTTTTTCTGAATTGTTTAAAGTTTTACAAATATATATATTTATGTAAATAAATTTAAAAATTATAATTTTGATATGTAAAAATAATCCGTAGATGAGTAGTTTATATATTCCAAGAACTGAAATTATAAACGAACTAGGATTAGTAATCAAGAAAGACTGAGGTATGATTTCCTTAAAGTTGACTATGTTTTCCCTTTTTTAAAAATGTTTATTTATTTTTGAGAGAGAAAGAGTGAGCGGGCAGGGTAGGGGCAGAAAGAGAGGGAGAAAGAGAATCCCAAGCTGGCTCCATGCTGTCAACACAGAGCCCAATGCAGGGTTCTAACTCAAGAACCATGAGATCATGACCTGACCTGAAATCAAGAGTCAGATGCTTAACTGAATGAGCCACTCCGGCGCCCCAAATACGGTTTTTCTAAGAATGTGGAAATGAAACTGTTGTATTTGTTTTCAGTAATTTAACATGATAATCTCCTGAGGATAGCACCCAACCACATATCAGTAACACAAGAGAACACACGTATGTGTGTGTGTTTAGCTCATTCAGGCTACTTGAACAAAAATACCATATCCTAGTGGCTTATAAACAACAAACACTTTTTCTCTCACCGTTCTGGAGCTGGGACGTCAAAGATGAGGGCAGTGGCCGTGACGGTGTCTGGTGAGAGCCCCCTTCCTCGCCAGCTGACTGTGCGCATGCTCCGATGACAGCCTGGGTGGGCTCTCCGGTGGAAGTCTATCTTCCACAGGCCCCGGTCCCACTTGTGAAGGCGCTACCCTCATGAACTAGGCACCTGCCAAAGGCCCCCTGTCCAGGCACCATCACGCTGGGGGGTTCGGATCTCCGCACAGGAGTGTGAGCAGGACCCAGGCATTCAGACATTAGCGGCTTACATAAGCAGCAAGAACTTGATAAATGTTTTCATGATCTTCACTTGACTTAATAATGAAACCCACCTCCTTGACTCTTCACCCTCTCTTTCTTCAGAGTCAGATATGCTCACCTGAAAAAAATGTAGATATTAACTGAAATCTCAGCTATATACCCTAGCACTTATTTTAGCCGAAGAAAAAGAATTTTAAAAATAGACTAAAATAATTTATTAGTAAACCTTGTTTTCTAAAATCACCATTTAACTTAAAACGTAAAGGATATTTTAGGTATGTGTGCCTAAACAGACACTATGGATTATCACAGTGTCTCGATCTTTGTTAAAAAAGTTTGTTTTTCCTTTGCTATTTTATTTTTGTTTGAAAACAGAACCAGATTTTATAGTATATGAAAAGCATCTTTTCGTGCATCTCTTAAAAACGACCACATCTGATTTTACCTTACTGTAAGAAGTAAGGTTCCAACCAGAAAGCCAAGTGGAGAGCTCACTGACCCGTGTAATTGAGGGAACGGTAGATTTAGTGTGAGGACGGACTTAGTCCAGGTTTTGCCGGTGGAATTAGGTAGGTTTAGCTTCTCAGTCCTCAGGATGTCTGGTGTATGCTAGGTGATTGATTGAAGATTTACAGCGGTAAGCACAACAGAGCCTCTGTTTTCCATTTCAGGGACACAGTGTATGCGTGTGAGTCACCGTAAAAATGGATCAGTATGTCTAAGGGCTGAAAAACATTTTGTAGCAGATAACGATTTTTCCGGCTATTCTTATTTCCTCTCCCACACTCACCTGTAATCTGCCTGAGAGCAGGAAATTAGCATGACTTGCTCTCTGTTGCTTCACTCGTGCCTGGCAGGGCTCTGCTCTCAAAAAGTATTTGCTGAATTAATTAAATACACAGCTCAACATTGTGGCATCACTTATTTGGTGATCATGGGGATGGCAGAAAATAATAACTTGGCCATACCCTGGGAAGCTAAATCCCTCACACTTGGCTTTACTTTGATTAATAAAGAAAATATTAAAAATGATGTCTAGATGAGGAGTTCAGGGTAACTCAGGCGCAGTGGGGCAAGGAAGTAGGATCCATATAAGCGTTCTTTTCTTTCTTGCTTATTAACCAAAAATTGGTGGCTCGCCATGATTGAAGGGGATAATTAGTTACTCCAGTATTGGTTTATTGATTCACTGATTGATGTATGCATGCAACACAGGCCTTGGCAGAAGAGCAAATCTTTTATTTGTTAAAAACATATTTAATGCTTATTTATTTTTGAGAGAGAGAAAGGGATAGAGAGAGCTAGCAGCGAAGGGGCAGGGAGAGAGACACACAGAATCTGAAGCAGGCTTCAGCCTGTGAGCTGTCAGCACAGAGCCCGACATGGGGCTTGAACCCATGAATCCTGAGATCATGACCTGAGCTGAAGTCAGACGCTTAACTGACTGAACCACCCAGGCACCCTTTACTTATTTTTTTTAAGTACATTTATTTATTTTGAGAGAGACAGAGATAGCACAAATTGGGGAGGGGCAGAGAGAGAAGGGGAGTGAGAGGGAGAATCCCACCCAAGTTGCACACTCCCAGTGCAGAGACTGATGTGGGGCTTGAACTCATACACCGTGAGATCATGACTTGAGCTGAAACCAAGAGTCTAATGCTTAACTGACCAAGCCACCCAGGTGTCCTTTACACCCGATTCCTGATGTAGTTGTGTCTTTGTTAAATGTTCCTGTTTAAGAATAACTTTTTTGGAAATTGGGACCACTAAGTAAACCAAAATATTTAAGTTGCCAAATCAATCAATCAAGTGGTCTAGTGTTTTGATATTTTTCTCTCTGGAGCAACAGGACATTTCAACTACAAATTCTCATTTGAACCAGTTGGATAGTACAAAGTAAATATAATAAAATGAGTCATAAGTAGTTTTCCTCTCTTTGTCTCCCACATGTAAAATCACATCTGGTCACTTCTTATTGAAACCATTCAGAGATGGATGGGTTTGGCTTTCACTATGTTCCAGAACATGTATACACACAAGCAGTTTCTTTAGGAAACTCAGCCATCACATTGGTTGTTCTAAGTTAGATCTCACACAGTTTTTTTCTTGGTACATTTTCTTTCCTGATAGGGAAAAGACATTTTAAAAAACCCTAAAAATTTCACATATGATTCAAATTAGAAGTGTATTATTAAAACTTGTTATTTTCTCTGTTTTGACCACAGTGTTCATTTGAACCAACTAGATTCTATCATGATAAGAATGAATAATACTGGGGCGGCTGGGTGGCTTACTTGGTTAATCATCTGACTTTGACTCGGGTCATGATCTCAAGTTCATGGGTTTGAGCCTCTGATAGCTCAGAGCCTGGAGCCTGCTTAGGATTCTGTGTCTCCCTCTTTCTCTGCCCCTCCTTCACTCACACTCTGTCTGTCTGTCTCTGTCTCAAAAAATACATAAACATTAAAAAGATTTTTTAAAAGAATGAATGATACTGAGCTTTGCTTCTTTTTATGCAACCTTATATAAAACCAATGTTTTAGCAAGCACAATGCCATTTGGCAGGGATATAAAGATTTAAAAACCTAGTGTCAAAAGATTTTTCTAAAAAGACTCCAAAGCACATAAAAGTCAACTCTTGGAAATCAATGTGAAAGAAGTCAAGGACTAAGAAAAATTACATTCATTCTGATATTTTAGTGAAACAGCAAAACAAAAGTGACTGTTATTTCTTTGAAGATTGCACATCACGATGTGAAAGGATTCTTTCATTTTGCTAGAATCGTTGTCTAGGACCTAAGCTGAGGACAGAGTATCACATTCTAGAAAGAAGCCTGCACATTTGGAGTCCTGACTGGTTCTGATGTGCCCAGCATCATTCCTTGCTTCCTATCCATATAACAGAAGACAAAGAAATAGAGAAGGAGAGCTAGGGTTTATCAGTTCTTAGAGTCAGGAGCATCAGATTTGGAGGTAGAAATGCGATGACTCTGTGCTTTTACAGATTCTTCTAGTCATAGTGGGGCTCCCCCGTTCCAAGAGCATTACACATACGTTTTAGACATGACACTGGCTTCTCAGGACCACATGTTTGGTCCTATGTGGGATTGCTGTGCATGAATCCATGCCTCTTGGAGCAGAGAGGACAGAGAGATGGGAGCTTGGAGAAGAGACATCAGTGGTGCAGACTGAATTCCCATGTGCATCATGCCGTGACCTACAAGTTTCCTCTGGTTCATGCGGTCACCTCAGAAAGGTATTCAGGCAGGTCACACTGCAGCAGTGAAAGGTTGAGGGCTGCACCAGCTGGTTCAGGAAGTGAAGGCGGTACTGGAAATGTTGAGCAGGACCCAGGAGAAAACCCGGTGTGCCATCCACAAAGGGATCCACGGGGCAAGTGTCTGCAAGGTGTATCCCTAGATACAAAGTTAAAGTGGGACGTTGACGAATTTGCAGGTGCCCTGCATCAAGGATCTGTAGGACAGTGAGCCCCCATCCAGGGTCCTTAAGTGAATGGCATGTACACCCAAATAGACAATTAAGGTTTGGATGCTAGTCTCACAAAAGCCAACAGCCACTCTGTTTAACCATTTAAGGAGCTACAGAAGTAGTTGTTAAATTAGAGCCTTGCCTTTTGTGCCAATACCATACTTTCTTGATGATGACAGCTTTGTAGTAGAGGCTAAAGTCTGGGATTGTGATGCCTCCCGTTTTGGTTTTCTTCTTCAATATTACATTGGCTATTTGCGGTCTTTTGTGTTTTCATACAAATTTTAGGATAGTTTGTTCTATGAGAAGAATGCTGGTGCAATTTTGATTGGGATTGCATTGAATTTAATAATAATAATTGGGTAATAATGACATTTTAACAATGTTTATTATGATCCATGAGCATGGAATATTTTTCCATTTCTATGTGTCGTCTTCAATTTCCTTCATAAGTTTTCTATAATTTTCATCATACACATCTTTTACATCTTTGGTTAGGTTTATTCCTAAGCATTTTATGGGATTTTGTGCAATTGTGAATGGGGCCAGTTTCTTGATTTCTCTTTCTGTTCCTTCATTATTGGTGTATAAAAATGCAACCAATATCTGTATATTGATTTTGTACCTAGCGACTTTGCTGAAATCATGGATCAGTTCTAGTAGGCTTCTGGTAGACTCTGTTGGGTTTTCCATGTAGAGTAGCATGTCATCTGCAGAAAGTGAATGGGGTTGAATAGAGAACCCAGAACTGGACCCACAAATGTATGACCAGTTAATCTTTGACAAAGCAGGAAAGAGTATCCAATGGAAAAAAGACTGCCTCTTTAACAGACGGTGCTGGGAAAACTGGACAGCAACATGCAAAAAAATGAAACTAGACCACTTTATTACACCATACACAAAAATAAACTCAAAATGGATGAAAGACCTGAATGTGAGACAGGAAACCATCAAAACCCTAGAGGAGAAAGCAGGAAACAATCTCCTTGACCTCAACTGTAGGAATTTCCTACCCAACACATCCCCAAAGGCAAGGGAAATAAAAGCAAAAATGAACTATTGGGACCTCATCAAGATAAAAAACAAAAACAAAAACAAAATTTCTGCACTGCAAAGGAAACAATCAAGAAAAACTAATAGGCAACCAAGGGAATGGGAAAAGATAGTTACAAATGACATATCAGATAAGGACTAGTATCCAAAATCTATGAAGAACTCACCAAACTCCATACCCAAAAAACAAATAATCCAGTGAAGAAATGGGCAGAAGACATAAACAGACACTTCTCCAAAGAGGACACCCAGATGGCAAACAAACATATGAAACGATGCTCAGTATCACTCATCATCATCAGGGAAACACAAATCAAAACCACACTGAGATACCACCTCACGCCAGTCAGAGTGGCTAAAATGAACAAATCAGGAAACTATAGATGCTGGCGAGGGTGTGGAGAAACGGGCACCCTCCTACACTGTTGGTGAAAATGTGAACTGATGCAGCCACTCTGGAAAATGGTGTGGAGGTTCCTCAAACAATTAACAGTAGAACTTCCCTATGACCCAGCAATAGCACTGCTAGGAATTTACCCAAGGAATACAAGAGTGCTGATGCATAGAGGCACATGTACCCCAATGTTCATAGCGGCACTGTCAACAATAGCCAAATCATGGAAAGAGCCTAAATGTCCATCAACTGATGAATAGATCAAGAAGATGTGGTTTATCTATACAATGGAATACTGCATGGCAATGAGAAAGAATAAAATCTGGCCATTTGTAACAACGTGGATGGAACTCAAGGATGTCATGTTAAGTAAGTTGTCAGAAAAAGACAGATACCATATGTTTTCACTCATAAGTGGAACAGGAGAAACTTAACAGAGGACCATGGGGGAGAGGAAGGGGGAAAATAGTTGGGGGGAGGGAGGGAGGCAAACCATGAGAGACTCTTGAATACTGAGAACAAATTGAGGGCTGATGGGGGAGGGAGAGAGGGGAAGGGGGGTGCTTGTCATAGAGGAGGGTACTCGAGGGGATGAGCACTGGATGTTACATGGAAACTAACTTGACAATAAACTCTAAAAGAAAAAAATGTACTGTTGGACAAGAAAAACAAAACAACAACAACAACAACAAAAATTAGAGGCTTGCCCACCCTTTCTTCCACATTCGGAGTGAAAACACCAGGAGAGAAAACAAGAGGTAAGGAGCCGACTTCTGCACTATTCCTCCCCTAGACAATGATAAAAGCCTGAGCTGGGAGCTGGGAAGGCTTCAATTGGGCATTTTTGATTAGATTAGACAGGACTTGATGATAACTGACGGTGACCTGATCCCCACAGAATCTGCCTGATGAATTTTTACAGGATGAGGAAGAGAAGCAGGGGAGGGAAGGAGGAAAAATAAAACCTTTAAGCCATTGCACTCACACTCATCTGAGACCATCCATACACTATTACCATAACGTCTTCCTAAGACTAGGCAGACTTCAAGGTTGTTCATCCATTCAGTCGTTAAACACAGTGAAGAACAATGACCACCCCCCCCACACACACACACACAAAAACAAAACAAAACAAAACTATTTTGTATTAAAATTTGTGAACTCTCTACTTGAAGGTCAAATTTTAATCCATTCGTACCTCCCTGCAATGCTTTGCTTTTCTGCTGTCTCCTACAGGGGCCTGCTTGTACCTGGAACTCTTCCCGCTTGCCGTGCTTATTTCAGTTATTTCAAAGCCAGAATGTCAGTACTACTGCAATGCTTAATATGTTGGCTGTCTCCTTAAATGAGACAATAAACTCTTGGGTGGTTAGACTCTAGGACTTATTTCTTTATGTTCCGATTACCAAAATCAGTTCCATAATAGCAACAGACACTCATGGAATGCTTTATGTATTTAGTAATTTGCCTCTTATTTGGAGAAGATAGGATTCAGGAGTCTTGGCTAGTGACATTTGAGTGCTATGCTATCTACATATAGAGGTGTAAAAGTTTTATTTCTTGTCTACTATGTCCTTTTTCTTCTTAAAAACACTATATACCAAGGCACCTGGGTGGCTTAGTTGGTTGAATGTCCAACTTCAGCTCAGGTCATGACCTCACGGCTCTGGGTTCAAACTCCATGTCAGGTTCTGTGCTGACAGCTCAGAGCCTGGAGCCCTTCGGATCCTGTGTCTCCCTCTCTCTCTGCCCCTTCCCCACTCATGCTCTGTCTTTCTCTCTCTCTTATAAATGAATAAACATTAAAATTTTTTAAATTTAAAAACCATATGCCATACAATGTGGGTTTTTTCCAAATATTTTTGTTTTTGGTATTTATATACTGAGTATTAACTCTCTGGCATCTGATAACTAATACTTTTCAGAAAGTTTGTTATGTTATCTGATATTACTATTTCACAAACGTATGTAGCTCAATAGTAGTTGTTTGTTAATCCAAACTGATTAGTCTTCTCTTTAAAAAAGCATTTACTAATTATTATATTTGTTTATGTCTTCTGTAATCTAATTTTACTGGTTTCATTACGAAAAATTTTTTAACATTTATTTCTTTTCGAGAGAGATAGAAGAGAGCAGGAGAGGGACAGAGAGAGAGGGAGACAAGGGATTTGAAGTAGGCTCCAAGCTCTGAGCTGTCAGCACAGAACCTGATGTGGGTTTGAACCCAGGAGCCATGGGATCATGTCTGGATCCAAAGTTGGACGCTTAACCGACTGAGCGACCCAGGAACCCCTGATCCATTTCATTTTTAATACTTGCTTATTTCTTTGTTTTCTATCTTTAATTGTGTAAGACCACATTTTCTTTGTTAAAAGTTTGGAAGTTTTATATTTAACTTTGTTAAAAGTTTGAAAAGCGTACATTCAGAAGGAATATGATACACAATGAGCTCTTATCCATAGACAAGGAAAGAACTCCCTGCCAAGAAATTTTTTAAAGGAGGGGCGCCTGGGTGGCTCAGTTGGTTAAGCGTCCGACTTCGGCTCAGGTCATGATCTCATGGTTCGTGGGTTCGAGCCCCGCATCAGGCTCTGTGCTGACTGCTAGCTCAGAGCCTGGAGCCTGTCTTCAGATCCTGTGACTCCTTCTCTCTCTGACCCTCCCCTGCTCACGCTGTCTCTCTCTTTCTCTCTCTCTCTCAAAAATAAGTAAAAACATTAAAAAAATTTTTTTAAAGAAATTTTTTAAAGGAATGGGAGTAGATAATTATTAATACTTACAAATTATACTTTTAAAATTAGTTGCTAAGAACTGCTAGAATTGAATTTAGACCGTTTTGCTCTTAGGCTTGTGTGCTAACCTATAAAAGTTTCTGTAACAGTATATATATTCTATAGATATAGAATACTCCTATGCAGAAAAATGGCCCTCCGGGATCTCAGAAGGAAGGGGTGCTCAGCAGAGCATCAAATCAGACCGAAATAAACCTGCCAAGGACAGTATTCCTCAAAAATGTCTTTGAATTCTGCTTTATCTGTATGCCAAAATCGTAGTTGTATTTGTACATGGTGTCCACCCACTCTTAGAAATAACACAAGAATTTCTAAAAACATTCTTTAACTCAAGACTTCCATGAATATGCTTTTGAGTTATTTGTTGCTGTGCTCGATCCACAGTTTAAAACGGTGATTTTTTTTTTTAATTTCTCAGAATTCTTACTGATTCTTCTCCTGCTCTATCTTCATTCATGTAGCAGCATTTCGCAAAGGGGTGGATGGGTTGGAGGGTAAGATGGCGTCATACGCTTGTCTGGCAGGGGTGCCTGCCGTCAGCTAAGGCCCCCTCATTCTCCTTCGCGTGGTCTGATTCTCCAGTAGACTAGCTTGGCTTCTTTACCTGGTGCTTGCAGGAAAGCATTCCAAGAAAGCAAGGGCAGAAGGATGCAAAGCTTCTTAAGATCTAGCCCTGGAGGTGTCACACCGTCACTTCTATTTCATTCTGTCAGACGCGTGCCAGCCCAGATTCAAAGAATGGGGAAGTAGACTCTCTAACAGGCAAGGGGAAATCAGCGCATAGTGGATGCCAACTGGACTGGGAAGAACTTGTGGCTGTCGTTCGGAATCACAATGGACGACAAGAATGAGTGGAGAACAGCTAACATGGACATAATTACAATCAACACTCTGAAAGAGAAGTGGAGTACGGGTATTGATTTCCAGTTGCTTCTCATTAAAGGTCTGATCAAATCACTTGACCCGGAGTCACTGAGGAATGTGTCTTTGTGATGACAAAGTTTGTATTTCTCTTCTTGCACTGTCCACTTCTGTTTCTCCCCTTCTATGAAGCAGGTTCATTAGTAAGTGCTTATTTAATCTTTGGTAAGTGCTGCTTTACAGTTTAAGTTTTACAATATCCATATAGGGAGTAGGTATTATACCCCCACACATACTTTAAAGGTACGTGATCAAATATTCATAAGTCAAAGTAACTTGTAAAGCCAAGTGGCTGGAGGGAGTGGTAGAACTGGAATCTGAACCCAGACAATCTGGCCCCAAGTCCATGCTGTTAACCACGATGGTTGTTGTGTACCTGATCTTCCCTAGGGTTTGATTTTTACCCTCCCTGCAAATCAGATATATACTGCTCGTATCAGGGTTTCAATTCTCAGTATCTGTCAATGTACTTGTTCAAAATACATACTTAAAAATAGTATCTTAATCAGTGTGAAGTGTGAAACACTAATTACTCATTACCTGGAATAATTACTCTGCTTGGGCCAGTGTGGTGAGTCGGGTCTGTGGTGAATAGATTTGTGGTATTTTCCGGGCATCATGGCTTCTGATGGGCTGGAGGTGCTCAGGCAATGAGAGGCGGCATTGCGGCGTGGTTGAGAGCATCTTGGAACAAAATGTAAGATTTGGGATTTTGGCTCTCCTACTTACTAGTTCAGGAACTTTGGGGATGTTACTTAATTAAGAGTGATAATAATAGAGTCTACTCGATGGCATGATTATGAAGATTAAAATTAATGAGATAATATTTGCAGAAGTCCTTAGAACTCCATCTGGCATGTGTTTGTTAAGCCATTAAAAAAAATGTATTCACTTCAGGCCACTCACCCAGAGGCCAGTGTTATGTCTGAGTGCTCAGGCGTTCCGGAGCGGGTCAGATGCTGGCCCATGAGTAGGCTTGATTGGTCTCACCTCTTCTTCTGCAGGCTTCCAGTTGAAAGTTGTTGGGCACAGCTTGGCTAGAGATGGGGTCAGGGGTAGTTTTAGCCTCCATTTTATTGCCCAAAGAGCCACTGTCTGGCCTTTGGAGCAGAGACACTTTATCCTCATCTCCACCCAGAATTATCCCTAGGTGAGTTCCAGGAATGAGATGGAGAATGTCCCTGACATGGCCCTGTCTAGGCTCTGAGTGACTTGGGTGGCAGTAACCATTAGTCCCATCAGATCTCGTCAGCCTCTTGGCTCTTCAAAATTTCACCCATGGATGGGGCACCTGGGTGGCTCAGTCAGGTAAGCATCTAACTTCAGCTCAGGTCATGATCTTGTGGTCTGTGGGTTCGATCCCCATGTCGGGCTCTGTGCTGACAGCTCAGAGCTCAAATCCTGGAGCCCGCTTCAGATTCTGCGTCTCCCTCTCTCTCTGCCCCTTCCCTGCTCACACTCTGTCTCTCCCTCTCGCTCTCAAAAATAATAAATAAACATTAAAAAAGAATTCCACCCGTGGATGACATACCATAACCCAATCACCATGGTAGCCCAGTTGGACTCTTGTCTGCCCCCACCCCACATCTCTTCACAGGGGGCCCCAGGCTCTAGTTAGTCAGATGATCAGATATTCAGAATTAGAAACTATGGTTCTCTGGAATTTACTGACTGCTAACATTTGAAATTACTTAACCGAACTATCTCTTCAGTGATAAAATAGGGATGATGCTAAAACAGTACATATTGAGGTGTTTATCTTATCGCAGTACCAAGTATATAGTTAGCTCCCAATAAGTGGTAGCTCTTATCATCTGTTGGACGTAGGAAATGATTCAGTATTTGCGTAAAGTTCCCAGGGGCTGGTTTTCACAGGATGCACGCCTATTCGTTGGCAGGAATAACCCTATATAAACAATATTGTGTGGTATCGTGGGGAAAGTGTGCGGAGAAAGTGAAAATCCTGCCCGTTTGAACTTTAGGAAAATATACTTAAGGATTTCATATGGAAAGAATTTCAGTAATTTATCTTTAGAAGGGCAACTTAATTTTTAATGTCTTACTTTAAAGCGCATATATTAACCAAGCATAAAATGTATATCGCATTGTAAGTTAAATGAGCTACTCTAAAACCTCTATTTAAATTTGTACTTAGAGTTGATACTTTTATTGCTACTGCTTAAGTAATTACAGGCGTGGTTGCTTTCCTTACCCCATACAGGGTGTAAAATAGTCTTCCTAAATTTCAGTCTCCTGATCTGTTAAAAAAAAAAAGTACAAAATAAAAATCCTGGCTTACAGAAGGAGATACTCCATTTAAAAAACAAATAAAAAGCCTGTGATCTGAGCTGCTGGGCAATAAATGTTATAACACTACATTATCATTATCGCAGTGTAAATCCAATACAGAACTATCAATTCTGCAACATTTAAGCGAGCTGTTTAATGTCAGGGGCAGGATTCATGACAATGGCAATTTATCTCCCTCTTTTCTTTTTTCTTTCTATTTAAATAGATCAAAACCAAGAGCCAGAGCCCGAGAGAAATGTGTTTATATTCACTAGAATCTAATGCAACTAGAATTTAATGCTTACAAAGTGTATTTAAAAAAATTTTTTTTTGAAAAGATAGTTCCAGAATCTGAGATAAAAGTTCATTTAACAACTTTGAATTGGGCTCCAAAATGAGGATATATGCCCACTAGAATTCCAAATTGATTGTTGGGAAAAATTTCAAATATTTGAGGGTAGTATTAGACAGTCCATCATTGTAGAATTGGCAAAAGTGTTTGTGAGCATTAAGACTAAAATATTCATGATTTTAGGTAGATTTAGTGTCCTCTTAGCTGATATTACCTTCAGAATACACAATTAGCATTAGCTTTGCATGTTTATTACAAACAAGAGAAGTACAGAAAATGGAATATAAGTGAAATGAAGAATCTTACCATGTTTAAGCTAGTTTGGAACATTGTACTTGGCTTTTTATTTTTTATGAAATAAAATAATACTTATTGAGAATCTACTTTGTCGAATTTCTTGAGAAGAGTTCTTGAGATCCTCCAATTTTTCATTCTTTAGTTTTGTCAGATAGAATACCATTGCTATTATTTTATGAGATGTTTGGAGAAAACAGGATCAAGGGCAAAAATGTTGGGAGAATCTTAGATAAAAGAAGGCAAAAGGACTCCTTTACTGCAGAATTTCTAGTTCTGACAGAACTCTCTAAGGGATGCAGGTGTTAAAAAATTTTCAAGTGTAAATGGCCATAGACACCCCTACCCCAAGAATTACCAGCATATTAAAGAATCCTAGCTGTGAAAAGCTATTCCTCAAAAGTCAACTCTACCAGTCTCTTCTTCTCATGAAATGGGTGACTGCAGATTGGTGAATTTGAGTTTTACCCAAAGATAATAGATTTGTTTTGGAATAAGAGAGATATTTTCACTTCAAGCAGGTTTTTTTCCTAAACTATTATTTTTCTCCATCCCAGTAGTATATTTTTTTCTAGGATGTTGCCATCTGGAGATTGATAACTTGATAATGTATGATTAGATTTAATCGGTTAATGTTGCTTATGATAGGGTACATTTTCCCAAACTGTCAAGGAGCTAAAGAAATTCCTTATTTTAACAGCTTATTTATTTATTTTGAGGAAGCGAGAGAGTGTGAGGTGGGAATAATCAGAGAGGGAGAGAGAATCCCAAGCAGGCTACGCACTGTCGGTGCAGAGCCCAACATGGGGCTCGAACTCACAAACCATGAAATCATGACCTGAGTCAAAGTTGGACACTTAATTGACTGAGCCACCCAGGTGCCGCAGAGCTAAAGAAACTCTAAGCAAAAATTCAAGAGTTTCTCAAGTAAAAATCCTTTATGTTATGAAAACTTAATATATATATAATAATATATAATAATAAGTACACATTTTCTTTCTTCTACAAATGGACAGGAAATCTTCTGTATTTGTAAGATTTGTCGTTCATGGTTTCAAAAATTGACATCAAGGAATGCAGACTCTTCTCCATGTTGTTTGGCTTTTGTTGATAGGACACTCTGATCACACCTTGAAGTGCTAAATCCAGAAGGGTGTCATTATTAATGCACATTATCAATCAAGGCACTAAAATGTTAAGTATAGGCAGTTGAGAAGAGAACAATTTTTGTCTTGGTTATAGACCAGTGTTTCAGGATTTCTTTTTTAACAAAGGCCTCTGGGTTCTCTCTCACATGAACAAAGAGAAACCCCAGAAAATGAAATAAACAGGACAAACTACTTTCTTTGCAATTCTTCTCCTTTGTACATAAATCAAAATTTGTTTCAATATGGTAACAATTCTCTAAATATGATAGAAATTCTCTATCTTGACATTTAGGCTCATCACCTACATATTTTATCCCATATGCTATAGATTAGTGTTTTTATTTAAATCAACTTGGAGGGGCACCTGCGTGGCTCAGTTGGTTAAGCAACCAGCTTCAGCTCAGGTCATGATCTCGTGGTTCGTGAGTTCAAGCCCCGCATCGGGCTCTGTGCCGACAGCTCAGAGCCTGGAGCCTGCTTCAGATTCTGTGTCTCCCTCTCTCTCTGCCCCTCCCTTACTCATGCTCTGTTTCTCTCTGTCTCAATAATAAATAAACATAAAAATTTTTTAAAAATCAACTTGAAAATATGTCAATTGTGAAGTTATTCTGATACTAGTTTTTTTTTTTTTTCTAAATGACTGGTAGTAAGCAATGCATTCTTGTGAAACAGGAAGAAACTGGGATTGATAACTAATGAGAATCCCTTGAAATCAACACTTTAAAAAGAAGTCCTTAACAATCCAGGCTAGACTCTTTTTTTTTTTTTTTAAGGTAAACCATTAGGTAAACCATTCAAGGTCACTTGGTGGTGACTGTCAAAGATGGCCAAGGCCTCTAAAATCTATGTTCCTTTTTTTTTTTTTATGTTTATTTATTTATTTTGAGAAAGAAAAGGCATGGAGGAAGGGCAGAGAGAGAGGGAGAGGGAGAGAATCCCAAGCAGGCTCCATGCTATCAGCTGATGTAGGGCTTGAATTCATGAACTGCGAGATCATGACCTGAGCCTAAATCAAGAGCTGTATGCTTAACCGACTGAACCACCCAGGTCCCTAGTCTCGACTCTTTTAATTGGCTGGACCTTTGCCAAAAATATGCCCTCCGTCTAGTCAGCTCCAGTCAAGACCTCATAAGTTACAGAAATATCAAACTATATGCTAGTTCTTAGTAGGAGCAGATCCACATTTTAAGAAATCTGCACCATATACAATTTGGAGGAGCACTCTCTAATGTAATTTTTTATTCAGCCATTCAAATGTGCTAGGCCTTTCTCCTTAGAAGACAGCTTGTTGGTCTGAGGTAAATATGCCTTTGCATACTCCAGTGTGATGTCAAGAATTTGGTTTACTGGAAAAGCGTCACAGTATAGGTAGGCTTAGAGAGCTTTGCCAGCTCTGAGATTAATCTCTCTGGATTTCAATTTCCTCATTACAACCCAAACAAGTGTGTGTTGGATATACTGAATCAGTAAGGTTCCTTCCAACGGAACAGGTTCTCTTTTTTAATTGGAAATGTCATCATTTCTGGAATGAAGAGAACTTTGTGTTAATGTGGAAAAAACAAAGAACTTGTGAGTTTTTCTGGGTGTTCTAATTTACATGACTATTTCCTGATATCCAGCTCTGTTTATTTTTTCCCATAGCAATATAGGTAGTTGTTGACTTTTCTCAAGGTTCTCAATTTAGTAAGATCTGTTTTTGTTTTGTAGTAATATTTGTAAGTATTTTATTTTTTTTAATGTTTATTTATGAGAGAGAGAGAGGGAGGGAGGGAGGGAGGTGGGGCAGAGAGAAAGGAGGACACAGAATATGAAGCAGGCTTCAGGCTCTGAGCTGTCTGTACAGAGCCCCATGTAGGGTTCAAACTCATGAACTATGAGATCATGATGTGAGCCTAAGTCAGAAGCTAAGCCAAATGAACCACCCAGGTGCTCTGAGATTCTTTTTAGAATGCAGCATGTATTTTCTCCTTCTTATGATTTTTTATTTATTTTATTTTATTTTTATTATTTTGCAATGTTTATTTTTGAGAGAGAAAGAGAGGGAGAATGTTTGGGGGAGGGGCAAAAAGAGCCAGACACAGAATCTGAAGGAGGTTCCAGACTCTGAGCTGTCAGCACAGAGCCTGACTCAGGGCTCGAACTCAAGAACTATGAGATCATGACTTGAGTCCAAGTTGGACACTCAACTGACTGAGCCACCCATGCCCCCCTGTAAGTATTTTGTAAGTGAAGGTTCTGAGCACTGATACCAGTTCATGAATGGGAAGTAGGGATCATACAGTGGAGAAGGAAAAAAAGAAGTTGAAACCATTGCCACTATTTATTTTTTCTTGTATAATTTTGGATACAAAGGGCTGACCCATTCACTGTACCTTATGAACCTGATGTCTTGGGAAGTCTAAGTGATAGGTAAGTTGTCTAGGCGGCAGGTTTTGCCAACCTTTGGGTGCCCGATGGTGAATGTAGAGGATTATGAATACCCTTGATATGAAAATCTTTTCAGAATTATATTTGCACAATCAGTATAAAGCTTGAGCCTCTTTTTTTTTTTTTTTTTTGTCCTGCTTACATATGTGAGTATACAGAGTAAAATTCTTCAAGATGCGCTAAAGTCTTTGCCTTTGTTTGGCACCAATTTGTCATGGTTTTAAATGACTTTTTAAAAACTATATGACAGCCTTTATAAAAAGTATTCATGAAAAAATATTAGGCCATTCCTTACAGATTGGGAGTTTAATAGAGGTAGAAAGTATGTTTTATTTCTCATTATGCTCTCAAAACCTCTGCAAGCAGCTGACATCAAGTAGGCATGTTAATTAAATGTTGACTGAGAAAATAAATCATTTCAAGTCATTTCAAATGACATAGCGCTACCACTGTTCAAAATGTGTGTTGGTAGAAAAAGCCTATCAATTCTTCTTTGATTAAAATAACATGAAAATAAAATATACGTGATGTCCTTAAACACATAGGTAAAGAAAGGAAATTTCATTCATAATTCTATTATCTGGTAAAACAGTAACTATTAATACTTGGGGTTCAACTAATTTGTCAAAAGTAGTTTACTCCATAGATATCTATGTCTCTATTTCCTTAAATTTATGTACTACAGAAGAATGCACATCTTTTAAAAGTTCATTAAAATAGGAAAAGTGGGAATAAAATATCTTTAACCTGCGGTAGTTGTCCATTTTGTGAACATCAGAAGGGTTAATTTGCAGGATTAACAATAGTCAAACGCGTTGAACACTCTCTCTAGTTTCAATTACACGACTACACGGAGCAGTAGAACAGCCTTAAAGGAAGAAGAATCAAGCATCTTCCTGAACTAGCCTTCTATTTTCAGTACAATGCATTTCTGTGGGACAGATTAGACTATTGCACATAGATTAAATTTGACAGGATACCAGACCGCTTCTGTATTTTTACCCATAATTCAGTACTCTTTTTGATAAATGTGGACTAGAAAAATATATTTTTTGGTTTTTTCTGATGGGGAAAATCAATTGAATAATATTTCAAAACTCTGCCATGGCTGTGTATCGGGCTTACGTTATTTTATAGATAGCTGGAGGGTATTTTAGCCTTGACATTTCACTTGTCCTGAAAATAGTGATGATACATGGCCTGGCACTCCGTACAGCTCCCATTTTTCTTTCCAGAAGTGCAGTGTGATTAGCCTTTTTATCCGCCCAAGACTACTGCCCAGGGAGGCATGCATGTCAAGGCCAATACAGCTTGGATGAAACAGCATCAAGGATATTATGGTTTAAATTTCGGAAAGCAGGTGGAGGTGGGTGGTTTCCTGGTGTTGTTCACTCATATCTGTCCCTTTCTGAGGTAAGGATTAAGCAGGAGCTTTTAATGGGGCTCTACGTAGTGTGGATGGCCTTTGGAGCTAGAAGAAATCCAAAGATACATGTGCTTATGGCGAGCCACTGATAGACCCTGGGGTCACTGAGGTGGCAAGAAACACAGGCTACTCTGTCGGGCAACAAATACAGCCTTATCTCCTGACAAAAATGTGAAAAAGGGTTTGAGGATAAAACTCCAAGTTATGAAAAACTCCAAAAGGGCATCAAAGTAGGCCTAAGCACAAGCAGAATAGGTGTTAGGTAAAACCCGGGTTCCTGTGAACAGCAGCCAGAGCGCTTGATGGAGAATTCTGGTGGTTACTGACTCTCAGTGTTTGAATCCACTAACACTTTGATTTATAACTCTCCTTAGTTCATCTGGATCCCACACCCTGTCTTACCTGTGTTAATCTGGTCTTTATCATTAACTCCTACCTAGAGTGGCCCATGGCCCTATGGCACATTCACTTTTGGGCAATAGTCTCTCAGAAATATTTGAGATTCCAGAAGAGATGGCCACACATAACAGATTGCCCAAAGGATTTTCATCCCCTTGAGTTTCCTCACATCGGAAAATAGAATAATAAACCCATCAAGCAGAAGTCCTGTTCTTGGGACAGGCAGGTACCGAAATAAGCTCACGGGTCAATCTGAAGCATGCCAAGAGCCCCACTGGAACCATTAATTTGTTTAACTCATCTCTTTTTTCCTTTGCATCCTATCTGAGGAAAGTTAAATGACTCACACTTTCTTTTAATTTTTGAAAATGAGATTACAATGGAGCTCAAATCCGCCTTATAAAATGGCAACATGGTGTCAGAGAAGCAGTAATTGTATTAAGGAGTAGCTTGAGGGGTGTTAGCTTTTCCAGAACATCCATTAACATTACCCACCCTCTCACTCCTAAAAAAGCCCATGTAATTTCATTATCCAGATTCAGTGTTTTGCTGTGCAATATGTTTTTTTAAGTTTATTTATTTTGAGAGAGAGAGAGCGAGCGAGAGAGTGAGATAGAAGATGTGCGTGAGCAAGGGAGGGGCAGAAACAGAGGGAAAGAGAGAATCCCAAGCACGTTCTGTGTGCGTTCAGTTCGCAGAGCTGGATGGGGGCTCAAACTCACAAAACCACGAGATCAGGACCTGAGCAGATATCAAGAGCAGGTCGCTAAAAGTGGAGACTGTGGGAAAGGTGGAGTCCTTGAGGAAGACATAGGATTCCACTTGCCTCCAAGGTCCCTGCATCTGATGTCTTGTCTCCCTCTTTCTCATTTTATTGAGGATATTTATAGACCAGGATAGCTACAAGGTACTTCCTGTTACTACCCCAGGACATCATCACATACCAGCTTTCAGCCATCTGAGGGCCCCTGCAGTTTGCATATCAACCATGGTTCTACAAGTGGACAATGCATTGTGAAAGAATTCAAAGTATTTGCTTTGAATGGAATTTTAGGTGAAGTTACACACCAAGTATTTCAATAAGGAAGTGCTTCTTTCCTCTTGATCCTTCATCATACACAGTCTCGGTCTGCTGTAATCCCTCCAAGCAGTGGCCAGTGGCAAACTGACGGCTGAAATGTCTGCAGGGAGCGGTGATTCTTAACACTGTGTGGGGTGGAGTGGCAAGTACACGTGAGGAATGGAAGGTTTCTCTGCCCGACTAGGACATTCATATATTAAGGGGGAAAGTCCAAATAAGGAACACATTTGGGGGGTCTGGGGGGCTTGGTTGAATGTCTGACTCTTGATTTCGGCTCAGGTCACGATCCCAGGGTCATGAGAAGGAGTCCACACGTTGGACTCAGCCCTGAGCGTGGAGCCTGCCTAAAATTCCCTCTGTTCCCCTGCCCTTCTCCCCTGCTCACTGTCTCTCTCAAATTTTAAAAAAAAAAAAAAAAAAAAAGGTTGGGATGCTTGGGTAGTTCAGTCAGTTCAGTCTCTGACGTCAGCTCAGGTCGTGATCTCATGGTTTGTGGGTTCCAGACCCAGGTCGCTGACAGCGCGGAGCCTGCTTTGGATTCTGTTTCCTTCTCTTTCTCTCTGCCTCTCTCTACCTGCCTCTCTCTCTGTCTCTCTCTCTCTCTCTGTCTGTCTGTTTCTGTCTTTCTGTCTCTCTCTGTGTCAGAAATAAATAAACATTTAAAAAGTTAAAAAGAAAAAAAAGCATATCTATACGTTAGGTGTGGTTGCAATGGCTAAGTTTAGATGAAGACACTCTATCCCCATATTGGTTATTAGGTTATTTTCCTTTAATTGCAACGCATTATTTGCGTATATAATTCTTTACAATAATTTTGAAAAGAACTGTAGCACGGATAATTCAGGGTGTGTTTATCTGTGGAGAAAATGGGGAGTTGCCAGTGGATTCTGCCACCTTTCAGGAAGAAGGCAAATCACGCCTTTGGAGAAGAAACTTGCCATTTTCAGGGACGTTCTTCCTATGGCACCAATGACTTTATCCGGTGACAGCCGTCTACGATTTCCATAGAAACTGGGTCTGACATTGACTGCTAAAAGCACAGTTCCCCCAAAGCAGTATCAGTCGAATTAAAAAGGAAAGGTAAATTGTATTATCAGCTAGATTGTCTTTTCCCAAACAGTCCACATTCCCACAATAATCGCATTTCCTTGTCATGAGCAATTTTATTACACAGTGACCTGCTGCCCAAGGGAGTGAATTTATAAGAAGGCTTGAGAGAATAATAAGAATAATGGTCATAAGAATAATAGTGATCGTCATTATCTAGGTGATTCATCTATAAAATTAAAAACGATAGTGCTGACTTCATTTCATTGTTAAGCGTGAATGTCAATAAGTCTTCCAAAAGGGAAATTTCAAGGAAATAAAAACAGCTACTTTTTCCTGCCTTCTTCCCTTCTTTGTTTTTTTTTTTCCCATCTTCCTGTCTGTCTCTCCCCTTGTTTCTTATTTCCTTAATTCTTTTGTTCATCCTTCCTTCCTTCTTCCTCTTTCCCGTGCTTCCTTCCGTAAGCACACCCTTCTTTCTTCTCTTCCTTCCTCAGATACTTGTTTTTCCCATTTTTATCTAAAGAACAGGATTAAATCCTGTGGTCCGGAGGAGCCAGATTGTGCTTTGTCCTGGCCTGCATTTCCTGATTTGGTCTAATACACCTGCCTAGTCATTCGTAGTCATGGCGACAAGAAAAGCAGTGAGATCAAGTCCCCTCTAAGATAACAGACAATCTGCAGTGTGCACCCCTAGGAGGCCACAGCCTTTCTGCAAAGCACTCTTGTCTGGGTCAGTTAGAGAAACTGCCAGGGAAGAGCAGAAGCTTTAACACGAAAGCCAAGATTGTTCCTTTCCTGGTCCGGGAACAGACTCTGGATGCTACCTTTCCTGTAAGGGGGTCAGGCAGGAAGGAGACTCTGGAGAAAGAACTGGGAACAGATATATGGGATCCCTTGTACTATTAGTGAGATTCTAATAGCCTCATTGAGACTTTTCCAGTATCTTCTTACTTGTCCTCCTTTCCCCATGAACAACCACCTCCTGCAGTCCATCCTGCGAAGTTGGTACATGTCCACCTTGCTAAGGGGCTGTTGGGACAACTGTTATTCCTTTTCTCCTACACGTCTAGACCTTCCTGATTTCATGAAGTAAAACCCAAAACCTTTAGCCTTCAATTCAGGGCCCTGTAATCTGGGCTCAGTGATTCAACTTTACAAATACCATATTGTTTTTAAATTAAAAATATTTAATTCCAGTATAATTGCAGGTATAAGTACAGTGTTACATTAGTTTCAGGTGTACAATAGAGTGATCCAACAATCCTATATATTACGCGGTGCTCATCTTCACCTGATTTTCCCACTGTCCCACCCACATCCCCTCTGGCGACTTATCTGTTTGTTGTCTAGAGTTAAGAGTCTGTTTCTCTTTTTTCCTTTCTTCATTTGTTTTTTAAATTCTCCATATGAGTGAAATCGTGTGGCATTTGTCTTTCTCTGACTTATTTCACTTAGCATTACACCCTCTAGATCCGTCCATGTTGTTGCAAGTGGAAAGATTTCATACTTTTTTATGGCTAAATAATAATCCATTAAACACACACATACCCACGCCCCCCATCTTTTTTTATCCATTCCTCTGTCATTGGACACAGGTTGCTCCCGTATTTTGACTATTGTAGATAATGCTGAGGTAAACATAGCATTGCATGTACCTTTTCAAATTAGTGTTTTCATAATCTTGGGGTAAACACCCATTAGTGGAATTGCTGGATCATACGGCAATTCTATTTTTAATTTTTTGAGGAACCTCCATAGGCTTTTCCACAGCAGCTACATCATTTTGCCTTCCTACCAACAGTGCATGAGATTCCTGTTCCTCCATATCTTCATCCACGATTATTGTTTCTTATATTTTTTATTGTAGCCATTCCGACAGGTGTGAGGTGGTATCAGGGTGATTTTGATTTGAGTTTTCCTGATGTTGGGCATTTTTTTCATCTGTCTGTTGGCCATCTGGATGTCTTCGGAGAAATGTCTGTTTGTATCTTCTGCCCATTTTTTAATTGGAGTTTTCTGGGGGATTTGGTGTTGAGTTATGTAAGTTCTATATATATTTTGGATACTCACCCTTATTGGGTATATCATCAAACTATTCATAAGCCTGTAGAACTATATGTTCTTCCCTCTCCCTGTCCTCTTTTACTTTTCTTGTCTTTATGTTTTATTATTTACCTGAAATACTATTCCACTCACAGATCGTGTGGCCTTTTTACTTCTTTTTTTCAGATGAATTAGAATATATTTGTATAAATTCTGTGATGAATCCTTTCATAAAACAAATAGTTTTCTGGTTCCATAAATCACTTGCTAGTTTGAAATTTTTGAATGTCAGATTTTATCTCAAAATACAGACTGGGTCAGGACACTTCTGAAAAAAAGTTTGAGGTCATAATGGACTGAAGCAGGGTTCAGTAAACTTTTCTCTAAAGGGCTAAATATAGTAAATAGTTTTGGCTTTGTGGGTCCTATAGTCTGCTGCATTTTTATTTATTTTACTTTTAAAAATTTATTTATTTAAATTCTAGTTAATATACAGTGTAGTGTTGGTTTCAGGAGTAGAAGCCAGCGATTCATTGATTACATATGACACTCGGTGCTCATCCCAAGTGCCTTCCTTAATGCCCATGACCCCAGCCACCTCCCCTTGAGCAACCCTCAGTTTGTTCTCGGTCTTGAAGAGTCTCTTATGGTTTGTCTCCCTCTCTGTTTTTATCTTAAATTTTCTCCTCTTCCTTTATGTTCATCTGTTTTGTATCTTAAATTCCAGATATGGATAATATCATGATATTTGTTTTTCTCTGACTTATTTCACTTAGCATAATACACTCTAGTCCCATCCACAGTGTTGCAAATGGCAAGATTTCATTTTTTTTAAATATATACCACATCTTCTTTATTCATCCATCAGCTGATTTGGGCTCTTTCTATAAGTTGGGTGTTGTTGATAGTGTTGATTGTAAATAATTTGAATGTTGTTGGTAGATATTGTTGATTGGCTATAGTTGATAGTCAACAATGTTAAAAATATTGGGGTGCATATTTTCCTTTGAATCAGCATTTTTGTATCCTTTGGATAAGTACCTCATGGTGCAATTGCTGGGTCATAGGGTAGTTCTATTTTTTTTAAGGAACATCCACACTGTTTCCCAGAGTGGCTGCCCTCATTTACACTCCCACCAACAGTGCAAAAGCGGCCTCCTTTCTCCACATCTTTGCCAATATCTGTTTTCTGAGTTGTTAAGATACCTTTGAATAAAGCTAACTGAAGAAGTTAAAGATCTTTATGCTGAAAACTATAGAAAGCTTATGAAAGAAATTGAAGAAGACAGAATGAAATGGAAAAACATCCCATGCCCATGGATTGGAAGAACAAATATTCTTCAAATGTCTATATTACCCAAAACAATCTACACATTCAATGAAATCCCTATCAAAATAACACCAACATTCTTCACAGAGCTGGAAAAATTTGTATAGAACCACAGAAGACCACAAATAGCCGAAGCATTCCTGAAAGAGAAACCATAGCTGGAGGCATCACAATTCCAAAATTTATAAAGACTTTACCAAATCCAACACCTGAAAAACAAATAATGCAGTGAAGAAAAGGGCAGAAGACACGAATAGACACTTTTGCAAGAAGACATCCAGATGGCCAACAGACACATGAAAAGATGCTCAACATCACTCATCATCGGAGAAATACAAATAAAAATTACAATGAAATACCACTTCACACCTGTCAGAATGGCTGAAATTAACAACTTTCTACTTCATTTAAATGCTGGATTTCCCTCTACATCTTCCTATTCTCTAGCTGGTGGTCATCTTCAACTCTTCTCAAACTCACACCATTTTATTTCGCTCATAACCTTTTATCCTCTGTATCTCATTTTGTAGTTCTATGTATTTATCCATGACATTTTTGCCCTTGAAAAATATAAGCTAATTGAAAGCAGAGCCCATCGTTGAATGGGCTTCACAGTCTAACAGCGTCCTTTATACACAGCTCTCAACTAAGTGGGTGCGTGCACTACAATCCCATTTTCTGTCATTTTCAAGAAGACATGTTGAATAAATGACCTCTTGTTAATTTCAAGTGTAGTGGGTAATATTATGGTCCAACAAGAGTCTTTGTTATCAAGCCTTTTAAATATTTTCCTGATAATTACACAGTAACAGATCCATCAGTCTTTGCCAGATCAGAACGTCTACAGAATCGTGAGCTTCCTTTGGTACACAAACTCTTGCACGTCTGCGTCTGTAGTGAATGTCAGGACTATTGTCAGTGAGTGTTCTCCTCACCCAGGACAAGAGTCTTTCTCTCTTCATTCCCTAGCAGTCTTCTGTAAATGCATTACTTTTAAAATAACACGCATGCGCTCTAAACATCAAACAGTATAAAAACTGCACAGTGCAGTCTTCTTCCTACCTTATTTCTCATTTGCCCAGTTCCTAGTACACCCATAAACACATGTTATTGTGTTAGATTCTTATGTGTCTTTCCTCATAGGTTTTTTTGTTTGCCAAAGCAAATACGCATGAAATTTCTCCTGTGTTTCACACCCGTGATACCACTTTCTTCCATATTTGTGTTTTTACTTAAAAAATTTATCTCGCATATCTTTTCAGCTCAACACGTGCAGTGTATCTTATTGCCTTGTATGGCTCTACCGTAATATATTAAAAAGTCACTAATCAGCGGATAATTTGTTTCTGAACTTCGTTGTTAGGATCTATGCTACATTGCATAACCTCGTACTTACATCATTTTCTGTGTACGTGAACTTACATAGAAGATATATTTCTGGAAGTAGAATTGCTTGTTCACAGGGTATATACCTTATAATTTTGATAAACACATCAACACTGTGCTGCATCTGGATTATGCCAACTTAGACTTGGACCAGCAATGAATGACAGTGCTGTTTTCCACAAACTTGCCAATTATGTTTTAAAACAGATTTTTGCCAAGTTAGTGCTTAAAAATGGTTTTGCTTTTTGAAAATGGAATGCCGCATGAATATGCATGTCATATCTGCATAGTGCCTATGCTAATTTTCTCTGTATCGCTTCTCTTCTTGGTCTATGTGCTGTCAAAATGAGCACTCTTAGTTTACCTATAATTTGCCTTCCTTTCATTGTAAGTGAAATCTGTGTTTTCATAAGTTTTAAAATGAGCCATTTGTAGATTTTTAGTTTTCTCATAAAAACTCTGTTTGTACCTCTGCTCATTTTTCTCTTTCTCTTTCTTTCACAATTTTTTGAATTCTTTTTTTTTTTTTTTTTTTGCATTCTTTATGTATTAGGCACATAAGATGCAATGTAACTTGTGGGTGTTTTTCCCAGTTTGTGATTTATTTATCCTCTGATGTTCAGTCTTTGTCATGTAGAGGTATTCTGTTGTTTGTAGAATCTGAATTATTGAGTCCTAGAAAGACTTTCCACATTGGGATTCTAGAACAGTTTTCATTGTTTCTTCTTCTCATAGCTTTATGAACTCATTTCTTTAACATGTAAATCTTGGAACCACTTGGAATTTACTCTGGTATGGCTCTGACCTTATTTTTGTAACCAAATCCTTTATTTAATAGGTACTTCTCTCTCTCCTGGTAGGACATAAGTTTATCAAATACTAATTTTTATTATGTTTGAGACCTGTTTTTGACATTTCTATACTTTTCTTTTGGCCTGTTGATTCATGCCCAATACAATACTGTTTTAATTCCTGAAGCTTATGTTTTTATTAAGTACAAGGGCTAATGACCCACTGTTGCTTTCTTGTCATAGATGTAAAGGTATATTTTTTAACTGCAAAAAATTTCCGTACATGAATTTGAGTCAGCAGTTGATTATAAGAAATAGTTGATTTGGGGGCACCTGGGTGGCTCAGTTGGTAAGTGTCTGTCTCTTAATTTTTGGCTCAGGTCATGACCTCAGGGTTCATGGGATTGAGCCTTGCTTCAGGCTCTGGGCTGACAGTGCAGAGCCTACTTGAGATTCTCTCTCCCTCTCTCTCTGCCCCTACCTACTCTCTCTGTCTCTCAAAATAAATAAACTAAATTTTAAAAAAGAAATAGTTGATTTTGTGAGGATCATATTAAATTTATAAGTTGACTTAGGGAAAATTGATAACTTTATGATGCTAAATCTCCTTGTCAAATACAGTAACATAGCTCTAAGTCTTCTTGGTCAGAAGTATACAAAGATGTCTTCCTAATCTTGTTAAGCTTATTAGCAAGTTTTTAGTACTTTTCTTTGCTACTCGAAATATTGGGGCGTCTGAGTGTCTCAGTCAGTTAAGCATCGACCTCAGCTCAGGTCATGATCTCAAGGTTTGTGGGTTTAAGCCCCATGTCAGGCTTGGTGCTAACAGCTCAGAGCCTGGAGCTGCTTCTGATCCCATCTCTTCCTCTCTCTCTGCCCCTCCTTTGCTTGTAGTCTGCTTCTCTCTCTTTCAAAAATAAATACACACACAGAAAAGAAGTATTATCCTTCCTTTCATTTTAACCTTCAATGAATTGTTTTTGTTTGTGAAAGCATTTCCCTTAATTATATTGTTTAATCCTACTTGTTTGCTGAGCTCTCTTATTGATTGTAGTGATATTTGTTAATTACAGTGGCATCTCACCAGCATATATAATATTCTCTAGGTACATCATTTGCAAATAAGGGATGGTTTTAAGTCCTACTTTTGAAGTTTATAACTTTGATTTTTTTCTTGACTCTATGGTTGTGTTGGCATTAAGATTGTTAAATAATAGAAATGATGGTGGACTTGCTTTTTTTGTTCTTGACTTTAAAAGAGTCTCTGGTTTCTGGCATGCTTCTGGGTTTTGCTTAGATAGCTTTAGATGGAATTAGAAATACTTTTCATTTGTTTAAGAACATACACACCTATACCTAGTTTATTACTTACACCCTGTCAAAGAGGATACTTAGTTTTGCAGAATCCCTTTTTATCATCTATGGGAATGATTAAAAAAAATTTTAATGTTTATTTTTGAGAGAGAGAGACAGAATGTGAGTGGGGGAGGGGAAGAGAGAGACTGAAGCACAGAATCCTAAGTAGGCTCCAGACCCACAGAGCCTGACATAGGGCTTGAATCCAGGAGCCGTGAGATCATGACCTGAGTCGAAGTTGGAAGCTCAACTGACTGAGCCACCCAGGTGCCCTATGGTAATGATTATTGTTATCACTAAATATTTTAATATTACAAACTTAGGTAATAGATTTTTCCTAATATTGAAACATCTTTGCATTACAAGAGTAAAGATCATGACAATTCTATTTTTCTGGACTTTGATAATATTTTATGTGAAAATTTTAATCTTATTCACATCTGAAATTTATTTCTAGTTCAATTTATTACAAGTGTTGGTGCCAGTGTTCTTATTTTCATAGAATTTTGACATTTTCTTTTTTGTTTTTTGCTCTGTAACAGTTTAGATACCCTTGGAATTATCAGCTATTTTGATTTTATAGAAGTTTTCTGTGGAAAATAATCTTAGAGTAATATATGATTGCCATAGTTTTCTATTTATTTTATAAAAATTGGTCTTTTTAAAACATTTTTATGTTTATTTTATTTTTTTTATTTTTTAAATGTTTTATTTATTTTTGATACAGAGAGAGACAGAGCACTAGAGGGGGAGGGGCAGAGAGAGAAGGAGACACAGAACTGGAAGCAGGCTCCAGGCTCTGAGCTAGCTGTCAGCACAGAGCCTGACGCGGGGCTCGAACCCACGAACTTGAGATCTGACCTGAGCCGAAACCGGAGGCTTAACCGACTGAGCCACCCAGGCTCCCCAAGTTTATTTTATTTTTGAGAGAGAGACAGAGACAAAGTGTGAGTGGAAGAGGTGCAGAGAGAAAGGGAGACAGAATCTAAAAGCAGGCTCCAGGCTCAGAGCTGTCGGCCAAGAGCCTGATGCAGGGCTTGAACTCATGGACCATGAGGTCATAACCAAAGGTAGATGCTCAACCAACTGAGCTACCCGGGTGCCCCTAGAAATTGGTCTTTTTAAATGCTGTTCTTGTCAAAGGTTGGGCTAGGTAAATTATATTTTTTCTAGAAAATTGCTTATTTCTTTCAGCTTTTCAATCTTGGGCTTTCTTGGCATGGAAGTAAATAAAATTATTTCTTAGGGGTCTGTAAATTTTTTAAACTTTGAGTTACTCGCTGCTAAATGTTGACGATTTTCAGTAATTATGCTTTCCTCTCATTTTTCTAAATTGCTCAGCTAGCAGTATTTTATTGTTTTGTTCTGGTTCCTCTTGTCTGCTCTTACATTCTCTTGGTTTATCTCCCATGTCTCTAGTACATTATATTGATTTGCCATTATCTTTGTACACCTAACCTTCAAGTATTGCATTTCCTTAAGTCTTGAGTTTAGTCCTTTTCTGGGCACCCGTCCTCAGATAAGCTCTCCCAGTGTTTAATCGACACTGCTGATCCCCTAATACCTCTCCTATCACTTCTTGAAATCCTACCTTGTAGTCCTAGATTATGTTATTCTTTTGATTTTCATAGAGAGTAAGTTATCCCTAAACCATGGTTCTCTTCCTTCATTTAGAGAAAGTCACCAGAAGCTACCTTGTCTCACAATCCCCAAGCCTAAAAGGCCTGTCTGGTATTTAGCTCTCTTGCTCTCTATGTATGCTGAATGAATAAATACTTTTTCTAAAATTTATTTATTTATTTTCAGAGAGAGTGAGCAGGCCATGGAAGGGCAGAGAGAGAGAAACAGAATCCCAGGCAGGCTCCATACTGTCAATGGAAAGTCTGACGTGGGGCTCGACCTCACAACCCATGAGATCATGACCGGAGCTGAAACCAAGTGTGAAGCTTAACTGACTGAGCCATCCAGGTTCCCCAAATCAATCCTTTATAATTCTCCCTCATAAGGCTCACTTTCATATACATTCTCTCCTTACTCCCATGACCCTCATTTAAGTCACCTTCATCTCTCTCCTCTCTCTCTCTCTCTCTCTCTCTCTCTCTCTCTCTCTCTCTGTATACACACACACACACACACACACACACACACACACACCTTTATTTTTTTGCATTTATCTATTTATTTAAATATTTATTAAATATTTATTAATTTTGGGGAGAATGCAAACGAGGGAGGGGGACAGAGGATCTGAAGCAAGCTCTGTGTTACAGCAGCAAGCCCGATGTGGGGCTCAAACTCATGAACCGTGAAATCATGACCTGAGCCAAAGTCAGGCGCTCAAGCGACTGAGCCACCCAGATGCCCTCCCCCTTATATTTATTTTTATTTCCCTATATTCAAGTTAGTTAACATGCAATGTAATATTGGTTTTGGGAGCAGAACCCAGTGATTCGTCACTTACATGTGATTTCACTCACATACGGAATTGAAGAAACAAAACAGATGAACACAGGGGAAGGAAAGGAAAAATAGGGAGGCAAGCCATCGTCTTGTCTACCCATGGCCATGACCCTTAACCAGTTATACTGTATCTGCACCAGTTCTTCCTGATTCTTTTTGCATATTGACATCTGACTGATTCCATAACTCATATTTTGCTTAAGCCCACTCAGAAGTTTGTCACTGTTATTCAGAAGAATAATTTAAAATTTCTCACATGACCTGTTAAGATTCTGAGTGACGTGGTCTCTGGACACCGTTCTCAACTCGAGCTCCTGTGCCCTTGGCTTCTCTTCTGCAGCCACCCCGTCTTTCCGTTCCTCAAATGCACCATCCTCCTTTCATCATCCTGTGACATTTGCACCTGCCTGCTGTCACCTTTGCTTGAAAAATTCACTGCTA
Organism: Mungos mungo; assembly: GCA_004023785.1. Lineage (NCBI taxonomy): Eukaryota > Metazoa > Chordata > Mammalia > Carnivora > Herpestidae > Mungos > Mungos mungo. The sequence continues at coordinate 284,408 of PISW01002063.1, forward strand.
CTCTTTCTTTCATCACAAATTCCTTCTTATCCTTTAGAATTTGTCTTGAGAATCTTTTTCCCAGAGAAGCTATCTCACATTCACCTTGTCTAGATCATTTTGGCAGCTCTTTGCTCCATAAGTTGAGTTTCCACTTAAATAGTTGGGTAATTGGTTGTTCAGTGATTACTTTGTAGCCTAAAATGTAGCCTCATTGTGCGTAGCGGTCTTCTTCACTGCTTAATGCCTCTCCACTAACCAGTTTGAAACACTGAAAGAGAAAATATTATCAAAACAAACATAATACAAGTTTCAAAAATTTCTCTCTCTCTAAAAATTAAAATAGAAATTCCAGATTCGTTATGATGTTATTAAACAGAATAAACCGTTCAAAACAGAATTGCACATTTAGTATTTCTTCTCAGTGAAGAAATGAATGATTATTTAATGATGGGCATTAGTACAGTAGCCTAATTATGTGGAAATATAAACAATGTAAGATTCCCAGATTATATTTTATACCAAACTAAATTTTACATGAATGTATATGCAATTTAAAGGTATGATTGCATAACATTATAAAACTATAGTTACACATATGTGTACATATATTATATATATAATTACTAGAAGAAAATATACATACATATTTATCTATTCTTGGTCTGAATACAACTCATATTTCACAAGAGGGCATGAACAATAGGAGCAATGATTAGTGAATTAAACCAAAGAAAATATAAAAACACTATTAGTATATAAAAAATCTGTTGAAAAAACAAGTTCAAAACAGAAGAGAAAAAGTATTTTTAAAATTTTTTTAAAGCTTATATTTAAGAGAGAGAGATAGCACACGAGAGAGGGAGGGGCAGAGAGAAAAGGAGACACAGAATCTGAAGCAGGCTCCAGGCTCTGAGCTGTCTGCACAGAGTCTGATGCTGGGCTTGAACCCATGAACCATGAGATCATGACCTGAGCTGAAACAGGATGCTTAACTGAGCTACCCAGCTGCCCCCAACCTTATTGTTATTTAAGGGATCTCCCCACACCTTGCTAAGAAAATGACAGATGCCTCACTTAAGGGAAATAAATGGTTTCCAAGAGGCAAGTCACAAAATATTAACATTTATTTATTTTTGAGAGTGGAGGGAGGCAGAGAGAGGGAGCCAAAGAATTGGTAGCAAATTCCTGGCTCTGAGCTGTTAGCACAGAGTCCTACGTAGGGCTTGAACCCACAAACCGTGAAAGTATGACCTGAGCTAAAGTTGGACGCTTAACTGGCTGAGTCACCCAGGTGTCCCAGGGGAAAGATAATCTTAAGCAGGCTCAATCCCCAGTGCGGCGGGGTTCCATCTGACACAGTGAGATCATGACCTGAGTCAAAATCAAGAGTCAGATGCTTAACTGACTGAGCCACGCAGGCACCTCTATCTTATGCTTTTTAAAAAGACATTATTCTGCACATGGGTGTATAGACTTTAAATTTTTTTAATGTTTACTTCTGAGAGACAGAGGGAAACACACACACAGAGAGAGAGAGAGAGAGAGAGAGCACTTGCAGAAGAGGGGCAGAGAAAGAAGGAGACACAGAATCCAAAGTAGGTTCCAGACTCTGAGCTGTCAGCACAGGGGTCACCATGGGGCTCAGACTCACAAGCGGTGAGATCATGATCTGAGCCAAAGTTGGACGCTTAACCAACTGAGCCACCTGGCGCCCCACAACATATTAAATATAACATTCTGTCATGATTTTGAACTGCCTTGAGAACCATGGGACCGAAAATAAAAGTGGGATATTTAATTAGAATAGTAATTATTAAATGAATGATAATATGCAGAACTAGGTGACATATGGAAACAGCACACTGTTATACAATGATGGCAGGATTATAAATTGAATAACGTTTGCAGAGGGCAACCTGGCATCCTGAGTCACAGGCTTTAGAATGAACATATCCTTTCCTCAGTCATTCCTCTTCTAGAAATTCAGCCTAGTGAAATAATCAGTTAAATTCAAATGAATGCGTTTGACTTCTTGCCATTTAGTGACCTACCTACGGTAGTGAAGAGAACTTAAAGTCATAACTATTAACACATGCTTTCTGAAATAAGTTGTGATACAAAAATATACATGCACATATACATACCCATACCCACCCCCCCCCACACACACACACCATTTGTATTTATACTTGTGGCTTCTAGTAGAGAACATCATACGTAGAAACGGGTCAATAATAATTAAACTCAAGTCAGTATTTCATCATAGGTATTGTATAAGCAGAACCTGTATGATTCATTTGTCAGGAATGCTTGTCTTATAAAATAAACCTTTCAGTTTTCTCCATAGTTCATATCTAGAGGCTATGTCTGTGGTATGCTTAATTAATTAATTTTGATATACACTCATGTTTTGTATACAGATTTGCTTCATTTTGCAGAAATCCCCTCGAGGAGGATCAGAGATAAAGCTGGCAGAAATTGCTAGTAAATCCACTGTATCTGTTCTGAAAACCACCAGCACACAAGTACCTTTACTTTGCGAAGGCAAATGTACAGTGGCATATACTTTAGAAAAATCTTCTTCTTACGTATCCCCTCACTGTATTCAAAATTTAATTTTCAGTTCAAGTCCAGAATGAGATTCCCCAGCACTGCTCTTAGGCATTAACCCAATGGCTATGGCATAACAATGCTTTTGATATATTTTTCTTTTTTTATGTTTATTTTTGAGAGAGACAGAAAGACTGAGTACAAGCAGGGGAGGGGCAGAGAGAGGGAGACACAGAATCTGAAGCAGCTCCAGGCTCTGAGCTGTCAGCACAGAGCCTGACATGGGGCTCAAACCTATGAACCATGAGATCATGACTGGAGCCAAAGTTGGACACTTAACCACTGAGCCAACTGAGGCACCCCAGCTTTTGATAGATTTTTAAAAGTAAGATCCTGGGGCACCTGGGTGGCTCAGTTGGTTAAGCCTCCAACTTCGGCTCAGGTCATGTTCTCACGTTCGCGGGTTCGAGCCCCGCGTCGGGCTCTGTGCTGACCACTCAGAGCCTGGGGCCTGCTTCCAATTCTGTGTCTCCCCTTCTCACTGTTCTTCCCCTGTTCACACTCTGTCTCTCTCTGTTTCTCAGTAAGAAATAAATGTAAAAAAAAAATTAAATGATAGTTCGCAGTATGAATTAACAAATATCGACTTACAAAGGTAAAAATATATATATAAACAAAACTTAATATAAAAACTAGTGTTAAACAAAAATGCAGGCAAAACATTCTACACTGTTTGGTTTTTGTACTGGATGGGTTTTAAATACATATGATTCATTTGCTTTGAAAAAAAAAGATTTACTACTTTATGTATAAAACAGGCTTTTTTGTCATTGGACACACATTTTCTCAGCAGGAAAATATTGCAGATACACATAATTGAAGATGAAAACCAAGATATCACCACTGCATAGGTTGGAAGAAGTTTGTTTATTAGAAATAAAATCTTTTTCTGTGGTAATTCTACGAATGAAACCAGAAATATCCTCATGTCCTGAGGCCAGGTCACCCACACGGAGCAAAGATTTCAGGTTCGAGGAGGCTCTTCTAGTGCCCGTGAAGATGGAAATTTCTCGCACCTTGGTTTGAGTATCTTTTAGAATAACTTTTAAAATGGATACTGGCCATTTGTGATTTATTATTTTGTGAATTCCTTGGTCAAAATTCGAGAACTTCTAAGTTGAATCTAAAATTTGACAAGCTTGGGGCACATGGGTGGCTCAGTCGGTTACGTGTCTGACGCTTGATTTCGGTTCACATCACGATCTCATAGGTCATGAGTTCAAGCCCTGCATCAGGCTCCGAGCTAGCAGTGCAGAGCCTGCTTGGAATTCTTTCTTTGCTCCTCCCTGTTCATCTCACTCTTTCTCTCCCTTTCTCTCTCTCTCTCTCTCTAGCAAACTAAATAAACTTTAAAAAAATTGACAAACTTATTCTAAATTCGTAAGTTAGATTAAAGGACTAAGAGCATTTAAGGTAACTTCAAAGAAGAAAAAAGTAGGGAATTTATAAAGGAATTGTAGTTATTAAAAGTTTGTTACAAGTTCTGGAAAAAACCTTAGGTCAGTAGGCAGAAGAGGATGCAGAGAGAGTCCCAGTTACCGTGGGGGGTTGTAGGACAGAAACATCTGGAGGAAAAGGTGTGATCCATTGAGTGAGTGCTTATGGGAAAAGCAACCATTCGTAGGGGGAAAACACTAGATGTTTGTTGCACTGATAGAGAAAAAAAGAATCTGAAATGGGTTAAAGAGTTGAGGGTGCCCAGTAAAATTATTAGGCCCTTAGGAGAAACTGAAGGAACGTTAAGTTTATAGGCTTAAGATTGGTAAGGATTTCTTACAAAGGATAAAAGGAAAAAAAAATGGATAGATTTGATCGTAATACAATTCACAGACTTTTATACACAAAAGATACTACGAGACAAAGTTAAATGACAAATTAAACCAGCGAGTCTTTGCTACTCAGTACTGCAGAGGTTTAGGACCTAGAATATACAAAGAAACGGTACAGATCATTAAGACATTGTAATTGGTAAAATTATCAAAGGATGTAAGCAGATAAAAGCTAATAAACTTATGCAAATGCCCTCTTCACAAAAATGGAGCTGCAAATGTAAGAGATTATAAAACGCCGTTTGTCATCACATTGTTGTATCATTTTTAGTGTCTTAGTACACATTTTGAAATATGACACTTCTAAGTGTTTTTGAGGATATGGGACACCTCATCTATTCCTGCTGGTAGTAAATTGGTACTACTTTGCCTAACAAAAGTGAGAATACTTAGGAAAATCAGAGATAAACACGTACATTCTACAACCCATAATTTCTAACTCGAGATAGATTCATCTCAGTAGAGACTAGAGGGAACCTAACATGTGCTTGAGGGATGGGTACAAGGGAGTTTACTGAAGATTTCTGTATAACAGCAAAATATTGAAATTTATCTTTTTGATAATAAACCAATGGATTGAAAAATCTAAGGTAGATTCAAGTAGTAGAAAGGTATTATACCAGTACACATAGATGCACCTTAAAAACAGTGTTGAGGGGGCTCCTGGGTGGCTCAGTCAGTTGAGCAACTGGCTTCTGCTCAGGTCATGATCTTGAGGTTTGGGATCTGAGCCCCACATCGGGCTCTGTGCTGACAGCTCAGAGCCTGGAGCCTGCTTCGGATTCTTGTCTCCTACTCTCTCTGCCCTTCCCATGCTCTCATTCTCTATTGCTCAAAAATAAAAAAACATTATGTTCTTTATTTTTTTTATCTTCTCTGTTTATTTATTTATTTATTTATTTATTTATTTATTTATTTATTTATTTTTTAGAGACAGAGACAGTGGGAACAGCAGAGGGTCAGAGAGAGAGGGAGTTATAGAATCTGAAGCAGTCTCCAGGCTCTGAGCTAGCTGTCAGCACAGAGCCCGACACGGGGCTTGAACCCACAAACCGTGAGATCATGACCTGAGCTGAAGCCGGACACTTAACTGACTGAGCCACCCAGGCACCCCAAAAATAAAAAAACATTAAACAAAACTGTTGAGTGAGGAAAAAAGAAAACCATCTGTTAGGGGAAATGCTACAAAGATCAAATTATGTATTGATGAAAACACAGAGGTGTAGAAAATGTATAAAAACAGGATGGAAAGAGGAATCAGCAGCATAAGCAGTTTTTTACCTCCGCAAAGGGAATGGTGGGGGAGTTACATCCATAAGGGTACAAATGTATTCAGAATTACATAATGAATGAGATTTTTAATTAGGTGATCTGAAACAAATATGTTACAGTGTTAACATTTATTAAATGTGATAGCAGTTTTTGATTTTTAAATATGTTTAAAACATTGTAAAATTTAAATAGATTTAATTATATAGAAAAGGTACATTTTCAGGGGCACCTGGGTGGATCAGTCGGTTAAGTGTCCCACTTCTGCTCTAGTCATGATCTCTCAGTTCACGAGTTCAAGCCCCACATCGGGCTCTGTGCTGACAGCTCAGAACCTGGGGCCTGCTTTGGATTCTGTGCCTCCCTCTCTCTCTACCCCTTCTCTGCTCATACTCTGTCCATCTTTCTCTCTAAAAATAAATAAATTTTAAAAAATTAAAAAAGGATATGTTTTCAAAACTCAGAAATGTTAAGTGATAAATCATAATGTAATTGTTCTCTAAGTAATGCTCATGAAGGTACACTTAATACAATCTAAAAGTCTTTTTGATATAGAGAAAAAATACTTTCTTCTTTGAATATTTTATGAGGCTTGTCTTTTGTTTGCCTTCTCATTCTTACTAAAGATTTACATTTGGAAAGGATCTGATCAGTTACTTCACATTGTAATATTAAAAAGTTATGTAAAATTTGTTATCTCTTCCTGTACCATTTGCATCTACAAGAGAAATTACCATTTTGATTTCTATCAAAGGAATGGCAAACTTACTGTTTTTGTAGTGTCATTAATGTTGCCAAACAAATTATTTCACATTTGAAGTATTCCACTGTAGCTAGGAATTAGATACTCCGTATTCTACAAGGGAAAAAAACAGTACCTCACGTACCTCAGCAATGTAGCCAAAAATGCATAAGTCATTTTTGTTTTAGTTAAGAGTTCCATTCGCCTCATATTCCAAAAAAATAATGATTATTTATAATTCATAAGAGTAAGAGGAAGAATGATATTTGATTATTGCAATTTGAAGACAAATCAACTTTCTATTCAAACAAAATTTTAAAGTTTTCATTTAAATTCCACTTAGTTAACATGCAGCGTTATATTAGTTTCATGTGTCCAGTGTAGTGATTCAACGCTTCCGTACAACACCTAGGGCCCATCACAACAGGTGCACTTCTGAATCCCCATCACCTTATTTCCCCCTTCCTCCCTCCCCTCTGGTAGCTGTCAGTTTGTTCTCTATAGTTAAAAGTCTATTTTTTGGTTTGCCTGTTTCTCTCTCTCTCTCTTTCTGCCCTTTGTTTATTTTTTCCTGAAATTCCACATATGAGTGAAATCGTATGGTAGTTGGCTTTCTCTGACCTATTTATTTTGCTTAGCGTAATACTCTCTAGCTCCATTCATTCCATTACAAATGCCAAGATTTTGTTCTTTCTTATAGCTGAGTAATATTCCATTGCGTATATACACCACATCTTTCTCCAATCATCAGTTGATGGGCACTGGGACTGTTTCCATAATTTGGCTCTTATAGCTAATGCTGCTATATATAGACATCGGGGTGTGTGTATCCATTGAATTGGCGTTTTTGTATTCTTTGGGTAAATACCTAGGAGTGCGATTGCTGGATTATAGGCCAGTTCTATTTTTAACATTTTGAGGAAACTTCATAATGTTTTCCAGAGTGGCTGCACCAGTTTGCATTCCCACCAACAGTACAAGAGAGTTTTCTCCACAGCCTCACCAGCACGTGTTGTTTCTTGTGTTGTTGATTTTGACCGTGCTGACGGGTGTGAGGTGATACCTCCCTGTAGTTCTGGTTTGTATTTCCCTGATGATGAGTGATGTTGAGCATCCTTTCATGTGTCTGTTGACCATCTGCCTGTCTTCTTTGGGGAAATGTCTGTTCATGTCTCCTGCCCATTTTTCGTTGGATTATTCATTTTTGGGGTGTTGAGTTTGATGAGTTCTTTATATATTTTGGATTCTAAGCCTTTATCAGATAGGTCACTTGCAAATAACTTCTCCCATTCCGTAGGTTGCCTTTTAGTTTCGTTGATTGTTTCCTTCCTTGTGTAGCAGTTCTTTTATTGATGTCGTCCCAATTGTTTATTTTTGCTTTTGTTTCCCTTTCCTTAAGAGACATATCTAGAAGGAAGTTGGCATGGCTCATGTCAGAGACATTACTGCCTGTGCTGTATTCTAGGATTTTATGGTTCCACGTATCACATTTAGGCTTTTCATCCATTTAAAGTTTATTTTTGGGCATGGTGTAAGAAAATGGTCTACTTTCATTCTTCTGCACGTACCCTCCTGTTTCCCCAACTCCGTTTGTTGAAGAGACCTTCTTTTTCCCATTGGACATTCTTTGCTGCTGTTTCGAAGATTAACTGCTCAATAATTGTGGGTTCATATCTGGGTTTTCTGTTCTAGACAAACTATATTCTAACCCTACATATGGGCACGTAGTTGGTGGGTTTAGAAGACATATGCTAAGATTAGAATCTCAATAGATTTAAATCCATTTGTTTAACAGTAGAAATACTGTTTTTTTAGAGTGAGTCACCAAACGAGTTGCTTTTCTTTGACTCACTTTCTAAAGCTATTTAGGATCACACTAACTTTAGAATAAAAATATACTGTATATGATATTTATCCCATGAAAATGTACAGTTCACTGGTCAATTAATTTATTTATTACTTAACAGTTTTTTTAATGTTTATTCATTTTTGAGAGACAGAGACAGAGCACAAGTGGGGGAGGAGCAGAGAGAGAGTGAGACACAGAATCCAAAGCAGGCTCCAGGCTCCGAGCTGTCAACACAGAGCCCGACGCAGGGCTCAAACCCATGAACCATGAGATCGTGACCTGAGCTGAAGTCAGTGCTCAACCGACTGAGCCACCCCAGTGTCCCTGGTCAATTTATTTATTACAAATGCATCCTTAACTTTTGCTGCCTTTATTAGTGTGCTTTTCTCTTTTAATTCGAATATTTTAAAACAGGGAAAAGTTTAAAGGATAAATTGTTTTTATTTTATTATATTTTGACCAAATTGCTCTCTTTCTGTCACTTTCTTGGTCTCTCTTCACTCTTATACTTTTACATTTTGTTTAGCTGTTTAGTTGTGACACTTTAACCCAGGAAATGTTAACATTCACCTCCTAAGAATGATGACATTATCCTACTCAATTACAATAATACCTAAAAAATATTTTATATTCAGCAATTGGATTTATAAACCTAAAGTAGTTTTTCTTATTTCATCCAAACAGTTAATCAATGTTGGGGCGCCTGGGTGACTCAGTCGGTTGAGTGTCCAGCTTTGGCGCAGGTCATGATCTCATGATCAGTGAGTTCGAGCCCCACACTGAGCTCTGTACTGACAGCTCAGAGTCTGGAGCCTGTTTTGGATTCTGTCTTCCTCTCTCTCTGCACATCCCCAGTTCACGCTCTGTTCTCTCAGTCTTGAAAATGAATAAACGTTAAAAAAATAATAAAAAATAAACAGTTAATCCATGTAATGTGTTCCCAAATATTGTTAATAATATGAATTAAGCTCTTTTTGCATTTTCTATGAAAGTAAATCTAATTTCTCATTTACAGGGGCACATTTCCTCACATTCCTTTGAATAGTCTCTTGCTTTCTATCAACAGAATGCTATCCTCACCCTTAGGATTTTTACTGCACCAGCTACCAGTTTAGAAAAGAAGGTCTAAGAAACCTAATACTGAGGATTCAGATTCTCTCTGTCAGAGACTGTGTGGCTCTCTGGTCAATGCTTTGAGTCCCAGAGAAAGGGCTATTCTCTCTGTGTGTCTCTCTGTGTGTCTCTCTGTCTCTCTGTGGTTGGGTGTTGATTCAGCTTCCAGAGAGCCAGAAGGAGAGGGTAGGTCACTTGAAAGGCAGTTTCTCAGCAGGAATGTTCACTACTTAGTCAAGCTGTTTTCCTTTGAGCTCTTCTGTGGGAAGTCTCTTTCCTCCCCCTGCTTTGCTGATGTAGCGGGTAGAGTGGCCTTTCTCAGAGCAGAACTACAAGTATTTTCAACAGTTAGAGAAAGAGTACCGGGGGCGCTAGGGTCAGTTAGATGGCTACCTTCAGATGGTGAGTTCTGCTGTTCTGGAAAACACATCTTTCTTGACTTGCCTTCTTCTCTGAAAGAAATCTGAAATTTATGAGGCCACCATGTGTCAGCCCTAAATATATCTCCCTTTTAGGAGCCACCTGCAGTAATGGTCCCACTTCACTTAGTGGAAGACAGTTATTTAGGCAGGATGACCTAGCATGTCCGTATCAGTTGATAAAATATTAAAATCCTTCCATATTGACTATTCTACTTCTGAGGTTCACAAATACCAGCAAATAAAAGGTTAATGCACAGTAAAGGTCTTTAAGAGTTACCTATTTGGATTGGCATCTGAGGTTTTAGATCTTAAATATTTTATTATCACCTCTACTTCTGCATGAGGTATACATTTTAAAGGCTGAAGGGAAGCACTTTCATATTCCCCTGCCTTACCCCCATCCACATTCACATCAAGAAATAAATGTGGAAAAGAGTAGTGTGTAGAATAGGCTCTATTTAATGTTTATTGAGGGATGTTTTGACATCAACACCTACTGTTTTGAAGAGAAGTGTGCTAGACGGGGCAGAAAGAGAAGGTGAGGTGTAATAGAAGCCAGCAGCAGCCATGGTTGCCACAAAGAGGGGTCTACGTGAGCCGAAATACTCCATCATACATGTTCTTTGTAAAGTTAGCCTCCTCTCAAAGAAATAACAAAAAATAAACACATTCTGAAGACTGTACTATCAGGGTAAAATTAATGTAGAATAAATAGAAGAGTGACCTTATAACCTTCCTAAGCCATTTACAAATTCCTTGGCTATTGATGGCATTTGTATCTGGTTCACACTTGAGGTTGAGTCATATGGCCGAGTTTTCTCAACTTGCCCTATCATTTTTTTCCAGATGTTTCTGTACATGAGAAGCAAATGCCCAGGAAGATTCTAGGCATTGCCATCTGTGTGAGCCTTGCAGAAATTGGAAAACAGAGCCCCAAGTAAAGCTCACCCGCTTTATTGGGTGTTACAATCCCAGGCCGCAGGCATGAGGACCACAGCTTCACAAGAAAATACCACTGATTTCTTGGTTAGTAGGGACATTGCCAGAGAAATTGTCAGAGGGGAGAAAGGACAAGGAATTTATCTTCTTGATACTTCTAATCTCTTGTTTCTTGCTGTTTATTGTGTGCCCCACGCATATGAATTTCCTAGTAATTCCAGAGTACTTAATGTAGTCCTGCCTAGCAGTCACTGAAAAATCCAGATCCCTCTTCCCACAGCAGGATGCCTCATCTTCTGAATCTGGAATTTTCAAGTAGGCACAAATTCTTCATATCTCCACTCATATTCTAATAGAAGCTACGTGCAATACTGGCCTTCCTCTCTGAGAAGGCTGAGGCGGCCATAGTTGTCAGGAGACAAGGCCAGCTGCACACCGCAAGGCTTTCTGCACCAGCAAGCCAACTGGGCTGGATTGAGCTCGTTGAGAGGTTGAGGGGTCACCACAGCTGATAGACATAGGGGCACAGAGAAGCTCAGGTGAAGCGGACTCTGGCTACACAAACAGCCCTGGCTGCACACAGCCAGACACAGGTGGGAGTGTGCGCAGACCGGGCTCACTACAAACCACGTGATGAAATGCCCAACGGTGTCTTGTCCACATAAGTAAGACCACCAGCCTTTATGAGTCCTCTCTTATTAACTCATAATATGAATTTACAGTAGGGAAATCACTTTGGAAATCATGAAGCCAAGTTTCCTCATCGTTAATGTAGTGACTTCCTCGAAGTGGCAGGGAACGCTTGAGGTCAAAGAGTAAAGCTCAGGTCTATAGATTCATAAGCCGATGATTGTATTCCCTGGACTGTAGTGCCTCTCTGTGTGTCCTCAAATCTTTAGATACATGGATTCCAGTCAAAATGACAACCATCTAAGCCAGCTTTATAATAAAGTTCGTATGCAAGGAAATAAGCACAGAGGTAAATTAGTCACGTTTTGAAAGGGTCTTCTACGCCTGGGTGGTTCAGTCTGTTGAGCATCCCACTCTTAATTTCAGCTCAGGTCATGATCCCAGGGTCATGGGATCGAGCCCCACGTGGGCTCTGTGCAGAGTGTGGAGCCTGTTTAAGACTCTCTGTGTCTCTCTCTCCCTCTGCCCCTCTCCCCTGGTCATGCTATTTCTTTCTCTAAAAAAATTAAAATAAATAAAAATTTCTTTAAAACTCTAAAAAATTTTTTAAAAATTTTAAAAAAATGATTCATGTCTTAGAGATATTAAGTGGACTTCCAGTGTAATAAATGGTGATGTCAAGATTAAACCCATTTCTGTCTATCAGTGGTAGGTTCTACTACTTTCTCTGATATTTAAAACTTAGAAAAGTTTGTTAACTTCATGTAGGAGTTTTCTCCCTGCAAGAGAGTTTCTTGGTCATAATGACATTGCTTTTCTATTTTCCTCTCCAAAGAATTTAAAACTGTTCATTATTTTTGAGTGAATCAGTGTTATATACAGAGCTGAAAGTTTCCCCAAAACAAATATCTTTAAAGGAAATCAATACTGGGGCGCCTGGGTGTCATAGTTGCTGTAATGTCCGACTTCAGCTCAGGTCATGATCTGGCAGTTCCTGGGTGTGAGTCCAGCATTAGGCTCTGTGCTGACAGCTCAGAGCCTGGAGCCTGCTTCGGATTCTGTGTCTCCCTCTCTCTCTCTGCCCCTCCCTTGTACATGCGCTCGCTTTCTCTCTCTCTCTCTCTCTCTCTCTCTCTCTCTCTCTCTCTCAAAAATAGATAAACATTAAAAAATTTTTTTAAAAAGAAGGTCTTCTGATGCCCCAAAATGCAATCCAGCCAGTTGCCTTACAGTAGCGAGGTAGGTTTCCACCATGTAAATACTGGCAGTGACCTTACAGGTGTTCCATGTCATGGAATTCTTTTTTTTTTAATGAATATATTTTTAAATGTTTATTTACTTTTAAGAGAGAGATGGAGAGGCAGAGAGAGAGGGAGACATAGAATCCAAAGCAGGCTTCAGCCTCTGAGCTGTCAGCACAGAGCCTGATGCAGGGCTCGAACCCACGAACCGCGAGATCATGACCTGAGCTGAAGTCAGACGCTTAACTGACAG